>JZKD02S1463803.1:180586-212483 GCA_000966675.3 Picea glauca
TTGTTTTCCTATGAATATACAACAACTGATCTCTATAAAGTAGACTAAGATTTTTCAGTAAAAGAAAAGTTAAAAATTGATTGATAGCTCAAATACTGATTCACCCCCCCCCTCTTAGTATTTTCCAACACATACCCAACCAGACTTATGGTTCTTATACTTATCCATTGAAGTTGCATAAAGTCAATATAGGAACTACAGAGAAACCTGAGATATCTATGGTAGGATATTACTGGGATAAGAAAACTAGCCAAGAAATACATAGCCTGTTGTGGGAGTATGAGGACTTATTCTCAAAGATGTTCTCATAACTAAAATGGATTAAAGGATATATGAGAGAGACAGAAATTAAACTAAAACCAGGATCAAATCCTATAAGGAATAGACCATATCTCCTTAACCCGAGAGTGAAAGAGAAGGTTAAGAGGGAAATAGACAGGATGCTTGAGGCTGGGCTTATTTTTCCAGTGGAAGAAGAAGAATGGGTTAGCCCAATAGTCATCGAGAAAAACAAAGGTACAAAGGATATAAGGGTATGAGTAGACTACAAAATCCTTAACTCTTCTTGTGTGCATAACCCCTTCCCAACACCTTTTACTGATGAGGTGCTAGAATAGGTTGCGGGGAAATAATCTTACTCATTTACAGATGGATTTTCAAGGTATCACCAAGTGAGAATTGTTGAAGAAGAAAAATAGAAGACCACATTCATAATGAAATGGGGGTCATTTACATATAATGTGATTCCCTTTAGCCTAAAGAACTCCCTTGTAGTTTTTTATCGGATTGTAATAGCATCTTTCTGAGAATTTATTCACAAGTTTATAGAAGTTTATATGGACGATTGGACAATATACATTCTACTCAAGGAACATGTATTGCTACTACATTTGATGTTTGATAGATGTAGGGAATTACAGATATCCTTGACCCTCAAGAAGTGTATCTTCTACTTTCCACATGGAATGTTTTTAGGCCACATAGTATGCTGAGAAGGAGTATTGGTAGACCCATCCAAAATTGTGGTTATTGTGAACATGCCACCACCTACAAGTGCCAAACAATTGCGCTCCACACTGGGGCACATAGGGTACTATCGTAGGTTTATAAGAAGGTATGTAAACATTATTGAAGCTATAGAAAATATACTAAACAAGTTATAAGTGTTCTGGTGGATGCCAGAGTGTGATAAAGAATTCAACATCTTGAAAGAGAATCTCAACACAACACCTATTCTGATGTTTTTGAACTGGGAAAACGAATTTCATGTGCACATAGACACATCAGGTATTTCTTTGAGAGCCATATTAGCACAACTAGGAGATGGATCCATGGATCATCCTATCTATTTTTCTAGAAGTAAGTTTTTGCAAGATGAGCGAAACTATACAACCATGCAAAGGGAGGGTTTAAATATGATTTACGCTCTACAAAAGTTTATACATTAATTTTTAGGATCTCATTTTAAGTTCTTTACTGATCATTATGCGTTAAAATATCTAGTTAACAAGCCTATTCTAGAAGGAATAATTTTTCGATGGTTGTTATTGTTTCAGGAATTTTCATTTGAAGTGATCATTAAACCTGGAATATGCAACTTGGGGCCTGATCACCTGTCTATATTAGTGTCAGGAGAAACTGTCGAAGCAGTTGATGATAAACTCCTAGATGTAGACCTATTCTGGGTTGAGTCCATACTAGAATACCTAGAAGACATAACAGTCTTCTTAAGTACATGGGCCTGCCCAGAAATGTACTCTGCAACTTAGAAACATCATATTGTGGTTAGAGAAACAGACCATCAATTGTATAAGTTGGGCCTAGATAACATCCTTAGGAGGTGTGTCTTAGATCACAAAAGATAGGACATATTGTGGGAATGCCACAATGGAGTTGTGGGAGGCCATGTTGGAGGAAAAGCCACTATGAAAAAGGTCCTCCAAGTTGGATTATGGTGGGCCACACTCTTTAAGGATGAAAAGGAATATGCTAGATCTTGCAACGTCTGTCAAAGAGTGGGAAATCCATCATGATGAGATGAATTTCCTCTTTAGCCAATTCAATCTCTGCAAGCATTTGAGAAATGGGAAATTGACTTCATTGGGCTGATCAACCCCACAAATAATTATTCAAAGGCTAGGTATATTATTACCACAACTTATTACCTTACACGTTGATCTAAGGAAGTAGTTTTCCGGGATTTCTTGACCAATATTGCTACCAGGTTTATTTTTGAAAGTATTATAACTCAGTTTGGATGTACTAGGAGTCTGACTAGTGATGAGGGTGGTCATTTTATCAGTATTACAATAGAAAATATTAGAAAAAATTTCTTAATTTAACATCATAAAAGTATCCCCTACCATCTGCAAGCCAATGACATAGTAGAGGAGTTTAAAAATATTCTGAAGAGAGGATTAAGGATTTTTTTTGCGTAAACAGGTAGGATTGAGATGATAAAGTCCCAACAGTTTTATGGGATTACACGACAACCACAAAGAAACTTCACAAGTATACTCCATTTCATCTAGTCTATGCGAAAGAGGTTGTGGTACCTACAAAATTCATTACCCCGAGTCTATAAATTTCATGGATTACACACATGTCAGAGGATAAATCAGTCACACAGAGGCTTATGGAATTGCAGGAACTTGAAGAGACCACGTTTTTAGTAGAATTTCATCAATCAGTTGAGAAGGAAAGGAAGAAATCTTGGCATGACAGACACATTAAAACTAAAACATTTTCGCAAGGAGATAAGGTCCTACTTTATGACAGTTGATATCAGAAACATCCAGACAAGTTGTGCATTCATTGGTTAGGACCATTTATAGTTGGAGATATATGACCTTTTGGATCAGTTAGACTCACACAACTAGATGGTATACCTCGGCTGGGATGGGTGAATGACGCTCGTCTGAAACCCTATATCTTGCATAATTGAGCTAAAGGACTATTAAGCTAGTCCAAAGGAGCATGTATAGTAGCTATATTTGAATTTTTTTTTTTCAATTTATGAGAATTCAGCTAGTAAATTCGAAGTGTGCATTTTTGTGCCATGATATGTAGTTCATTTTTCTGTCTAAGTGTTGTTTTGATGAAGAAATTCTTACTCAACAACATAGGATCAGAAGAGCAATGAATCTATTAATGACAATCATTAATGTTATGGGGACCCCTTTGTGGTCAGTGGGAGAGAAAATCTAGACGTAATCCTAGTCCATGTGCCACATGAACCCAGTCCAGACATAGCCTTTATTACCGCTACAATAACCTGTCCAAAAGTTGTTAAACCATAAATTCGTGATATGCGAAGATCCCATCGGTATTTTCTCTAGGATTCTCATGCGTTAAATGGTAAGGTCTGGAGTCAGCCACGTCCCTAACCAACTTGCTCAGTAAATTCCAGGATCACCCAATATATTTACCTAGTTAACCAGTCTCGTCAGACAACTTAGATCCAAGCTGCATATGTAGGGTTAATTATGAATAGGCTCAGCAATTATTACAAAACTTTCCAGCTAAGCTCGAGTATAAGGTTATGTGAAATTAGTGTAAGACACATTGTTTCCTAGAGATAACTTAGCGCCCTATGAATTATGAATTGTGCTCTAGCCTGTGCAATCCCTTGGACCTAAGCTGCAATCCCCAATCCCAATTATCCTGTTGAAATTTGTTGACATTTTAGATTCACTATGCCGAGAGCTATACAGAGAAGTGAAGTTTCTAAGGATGCAGTATCATACGAGCCCTGTGACCCCCACGTCGAGATCGTGGGTAATCTCAAAGGGAAGTTCAAGCAAGTCAAAATCCTTGACCTTAACCTAACAGACCAGGTTCTATTCCCACAAATGAACATGAATGTCTTCTAGAGTGTCGCTCCATATGAGTTGAGAGGAATGCATTTCTTGTCGAAGTCATGTTAAAATAGCAGGACCATGGAGAAATAAAAAAAACAAATGTGGAAAAAAAACATAGAAGATACACAATACAATAGATACACAACTTTACATGGTTCACCCAGTGTGGCCTATGTCCACCAGAGAAATTGTCAGGTCCTTCCTTTATTATTATCCAACAAATGAAGGGATATAACCTACAACAAACCTGTTGTAACTTCCTGTTCTTTTTCTCACAGTATCCTATCTTAGAATACAATATTCACCATCATGCATAGCCACAATACATTTCCCTCATAATAGAGAGTTTCCTTCTAGGGAAAAAAACCCTAACATAATTTCTACCGTTAGATCTGTGACCTTATAATGAACGGTCCAGATTTACAATGAAATTACAATATACATTTACAAGGCAATTTTTCCTTTGGGGGATTCGCCCCCGGACCCCATGTTAGCACTCTATAAATCTATTTGGTTGATGAATAGATGATGAAGGTAAATTTTTTGCACAACTTTGAGACCCAAAAATATTCCTTCAGATATAGAGAGGGCTCTCTCAGAAATGGCACAGTCTCCACGCAGGATATGGCTTTGTGAACAGTGGCTAGATTTAACACCGATAATAAAATGTTTCTAGTTATACTAGTGCAGAAAAGTAAAAATCGGGTTATGGGGTCAGTCTAAGGAAGAGACATAACAAATGACTCAGTGACTGGATTCAAGAGGGAAAGGCTAGGGCCACAACAACCTTCAGTGTAAACCGTAAAGTGTGGCGGGAGAAAAAACACAAGAAGTAACTCAAGAGCGCCGTTGTGGACGAATTCAAAGTTAGATTGAGAGGAAAATGTTTTTTCTAAGTGGCATGAACAAGGGGCACATTACAACGAATCCGTAGGTTCGAAAATTCATTTTGAAATAGACAGTATGAGATATGAAATAAAAGATAACATGAAGCACATACGCAGAGAAAGAGACACAATACATCCGACTATCAAAACTAGAATATTTTCATCAAATCATAGGACCTTTGCATTAAATTTTGGTCAATATTCAGACTTCATATAATATAATTTGTTTCTCAAAATTGCTAACCAACCTGTCTTACATAGAAAATATGAAATATATAAGCGATGGTGCCGCTTGGGATACCTTGCTTTCTAACTGCTAAACCTAGACTAGGAAAAATCATGCCACATGCGCCAAAAACTCTTCGTATGGAACTATCTAAAAATATAAATAATCATTTATGTCTACTAACAACCACCTTTGATTTTTCCACATGATCTGGTCGTCGGTTAGGATCCGACGTAGGAAAAAAGTGTCGATGTATCTCATGATCAAGCATCCTAGCGAACATGTATCTTTCCAAAACTTGTTGTTTGCAACGTTGGTTTTTCCTTCCATCATGCACCTATTAGCTAGAGATCTGTGCACAAAAACAACTATTCAATTCTCATGACAATTATCAAAATGGTGAGATGCTTCAGAGGACGCTTATCACTCAAAAGTGTTTTGAAGAAGAATGTCTCTCGTTAAGCTTTCTCTCCTTGTGCGCTGGTAAGAGCCACACAAACTCCCTGTTCGACTACCCCGCGCTCTTTGAGATGCTCCATGTGATTTTCCTCTGCCATCCTTTGTGCCTCTCGCAGCTGGACAATAACATTTTGAGCCTCTTTAAGCTTCCTTTTTATCCATGCCACATTCCCTCTGCAACTCTATGCAACTGATGCCTCCATATTTTTTGTCTTTAGCTATCGTTTTAATTCCCTGTTCTCCTGATACAGCTCGGCAATTGCCATATTTTCTTGCTTTAGCTGCTGAGGTGGCATTTCCTCATTCATTCCTATGGCTCCTACCTTCCTTGTTCTGATCCTTCATTCCTGGCTCAAATCTCCGATGAGCTCTAGATGGGTGACGTGCCTGAGTATTCCTTCAGCAGTCGGTCCACCACGTCGTCCTTCTGGAATTTGAACATTCGTGATCTCCCCTCTCTTTCTCAACCGACCTCTCCTTCGAGGTAGTTGTTGTTTGGAGGAGGAGGCTCTTGTCGTCTCCCTCTTCTGTGTGAATTTATCTATTTCAACTGTCCCACATCTTAAACTTATCTCTTCTGTAGTTGAAATAATGGTTTCCTCTACATCTTTGGGAATGGTTGTTGCAGGTGCGAAAGAATCCCAATCTCTTTCAGGTTCATACCTTGCGGTTTTTCCACTCCACATGCCTTTTCCTATACTTGAGGAGCCTCCATGGTGCGACTAAGGTATAACCTGTGCACAACTTTGAATGAATGTATCAGGGAGTAGTTTTGAAACAATTGAAATGGCAAAGAAAAAACTATGAAAAACAACTTGAACTAGGTTCTATGACTGGGGAGCACGCCGATAAATTGAGATTTATAGCGAATCGATCGAGAGAGTAAAACATGCTGGAAATCAATGAATTTATGGTGATGAGAGTTTTCAAGTCAGCCTTCAGGTTTTTCATGGAAAATCCTAGCATGTGGAGTGCAGGTGATACGACTTGTTGTGCATGGATAATATGAAAACTTCAATTCTTCATTCCTTTAGCCCTCATGATGAGATGATAATAATTGTGGCACTTGCCGACGAGACCTTATATTAACCATTTGACTCGACATGGGTACATAGGACTGGATTTTAATAGGATTCGACCTTTTGGGAAAATACATGCTCACACTACATATATAGTTTTTGAATCTAACACCTTTTCCCATTTCTAAGGGCCAACTGACCATTTGTTGACTTCACCCTCACGGTGCTACGTACCTGATTTCACATGTTTGGGCGCATGGATCGTGACGTGACTCAAAATTGATTCTAAATGGAAAGAAAAGTGGTGATGCTAACAACTGGCTCCAATGGGGATGCTATCCTCCCTATGAGGTAGAAAAGAATAGTATACCATGAGGTTACTGACCATTAGGATTTATTTGGCATCTAGATACTAAGTAATATAACCGACGGACGAAAAAAACAAATTGTACTCGATGACACAACCTATAAGACTTTAGCATAAAATCAGGGCCTTCACTTCGAGGTTAAATTTTCTATTCACCTACTGACTCGATGCAAATTAAGAAACTATCTACAATGACGAATGAATTAAATAGATTTTATTACATCAGGTGATGTTTGAGGGACCTGTTGTTTATAGGCCCCCAACCAAGTCATTCTCCATCCGGTCATTTTAAGAAATAAGCATTGTCTCCATAGTATGGGCTGAATTTGTATGGTCCCATCCAAAGGTGATCGAACTTTTTGTGTTTTCATTTATCTTCATTTCTCGCATCCCATCTCAGCACCAGATCTCCAACCTGGAGATTTTCCTGCTTGGAATGTTTGTCAAAATATTTCTTTATCCTCTCCTGATGGATCTGAGATCGATTTTACACCTATTCCCTTGCCTGCTAGGTGTGAACCAACTATTTTATCCTCCTCTGCACATCATTCAACTCGACCTCTTACTCTTGCAATAATTTTCTAATGGGTGGTCCCAACACAGTAGGGAAGATCATGTTTGTGCCGTAAATGATCTGAAAAGGTGACGTTGATATTGATTTTTTGGTGGTGATCTGATTTGCCCACAGCGCATAGATAATCTTCTTATGCCAGGCTCTCTTGTTGTCTTGCAAGAGCCTTTTGATGATTCTGGTCAGGCTCTTATCCGAGGATTTTGCTAACCTATTTCCCTGTGGATAATATGTCATGTAATGTCCCAAGGTTATGTTATAGTCTTGAAAAAACTTCTCCATCCTTTTAGACTTGAACATGGCCGCATTATCTATCATGATATTTACAAGGCATCCAAACCTTGACAAAATGTTTGTCTCTAGGAACTTTATGATGACTGCGTCGGTGGCTTGCTTTGTGGGGACTCCCTCGATCCACTTTGTAAAATAATCGGTGGCTATGAGAATCCATTTATGCTACGGAGAGGATGGTGGGTTTATTTCTCCTATGAAATCTAGCCACCAATGCATGAAAGGTGCCTCGAATGAGATTGGATTTAATGGCATAGGCTATAGCTTTCTCCTCCCGTCGAAAATTTGGCACTCATGACAGGTGGAGACCTCTTTATATACATCGAAAAAAATCGTCAACCAGTAATCTCCTACCCTCGGGAGCTTGTGCATGGTGGCCTTCCAACAATAGTGTCCTCCATAGTATCCTTTGTGAAACTCTTGTATGGCTCATTTCACCTCGTCCTCTAGCAGACAACTCAACAATATTCCTATGAGATCTTTCCAATAAAGCGAATTATCCAAAACACAAAACTTAACCATCTTCAGCTTGAGAAATCTTTCCTTAGTCTTGCTCACACCCAGAGGGGCTTGGATATTTTCTAAAACATATATGATGTCTGCATACCATGAAAAATCAATGAAGCACTGAGGTATATGTGTAGTCCTTTCTTCTTGGGGGAATTCAGACAGATCGACAATGAAGTTCATACCTACCGCGTCATAGTCTGACTGCGCCATAAACTTCGCGAGGCTCTAACCCTTGACCAAATTTGTTGGTTTGATATCAAGGTCATATTCTAACATGACTACTATCCATTTCCCTCTCCATCCTTCCAGGTCAGGCTGAGTCAGGATGTCTTTTACTAAACTGCTAGGCACACAGGCGATGATGTGGGAGTGTAATATGTACATCCTAAATTCCTTTAGAGATTTTACTAAATCATACACCTACTTTTCCATAATGTCATATTTTAGGGGAGCATCGCGCAGTGTATGGATGAAGTAGGATATGGGTTTCTCAAAATCGTGTTCGTACTTTTGCAACAATACCCCGACAATAGTGTATTCCGAGGCAAATGAAAAAAGGATGAAATCCTTCGTAAAGTTTGGGCTGGATAGCACAAGGGATTTAGTCAAAGCCACCTTGATATATTCAAAGGACTTCTTGGCTTATGAATTCCACTTAATCTCATTTCCTTTCTTAAGCATATAAGTTATATGTTTTATGATTTCCACCAGGTTTGGGATAAACCTTCTCAAAAAGTTCACCTTACCTAGGAAGGACTGTACCTCTTTTTTACTGCGTGGGGTGTCAATATTCAAGATCCCTTCAATTCTCTTAGGGTCTATTTTAATCCCTTGTTTGGAAATTATGTTCTCCAAAAGATTTCCATCTTCCACCATGAAATGAGACTTCTTTGGGTTCAGTGATATGTTGAATTTTCTGAACTTTTGGAAAACCCTCTTTAGGTGCTCGAGGTGTTATTTGTCAGAGGAAGAATACACTATGATTTCGTCAAGTTAAATCATGATGAATTTTTCCTTCTCATAAGAAAATGTGATGTCCATTTCCCTCTGGAAAGTGACACCAACGTTCATTAGGCCAAATGGCATCTTAGTGTACATGAACGTTCCCCATGGAGTGGTGAAATTCATCTTCTCTCTGTCATCCAGGTGGACCATGATTTGGTTATATCCTGAGAAGTCATCCAAAATGGACATCTTCTGATATCCCTCTACCTTTTGCAATATGCATTCCATTTTGGGAATTGGGTAGTGGTCTTTGAGAGACACCTTATTCAAATTTCATAAATATACGCACAGTCTAATTTCACCGCTTTTATTTCTCAGAGGTACTAAGTGTTAATGTTTAAGCCATTATTATTGTTTTTTTCATTTTAATAGATAACAACAACAAAAGACAAGATCACTGAGAAATACACAATCACAAGAGACACAACATTTATCCTAGGAAAACCTCTCGGGGAAGAAAACCCAACAAAACTTCCTTATTATAGATAGCCAATACAATGCCAAGAGATAACTCAAGCTAATACAGAATATCCTCTCCCAAATATGTTCCACTCTCTCTCTCATTTCTCCAATAGAACCTCTAAAACTTGTCTTTCAATGAGCAAGTGAGGTGTGTCTAAGTAATGCGCTAGCCTCCTTATTTATACTAATTTGGCACATGTGAAGTGTCTCTTCACTGGCAAGGCCAACTTCTTAATCTGGGCGGTTATAACCACCTTTATTATATTTTGGGGCCTCTTTGATATATTATGGGGCCGACTTCTTCTTTTTCCTATTAAAATTATATTATGACCAATCCACAAAAGGGGATTTGGTCCTTTTACAATAGCCAACATGATCAATCCACAATGGGGATTGATCCTATGAATAATATATCAAATAATAATAAGAATACACTTTGTAGTTACATTATTTCAATACTCCCCCTTAACAAGAAGGGTATTATTCAACAGCATCAGGCAAGAGACAAAGGACAACATCATCAACATCATCAAGTGGGTGAGAGGACAACATCATCAATATCATCTTGGAACATAGACTAGCGTATCTATAAATCATCGGAAGTTTTCTTCATTGGAAGCATCGTCATTCTCAAGGAATGCAATCATCATCTGCATCAATATGTATTAGTATAAAACTAATACATCATCATCATCAAAACACAAGGTTGGCTCATCATAATACAGGACTAGATTTATGTCACATCTATCAAGTTGGAAGCTCAGTACTCGTCTTGATTTACGTCACAAAATCAAGATGGAAGTAAGATACTAGACTGGCTTTACGTCACAACTTCTCAAGATAGAAGCACAATATTAGTCTCATCTCAACGTCTTGCTTTATGTCACAACACTTAAGCTGGAAGCAAGATACTAGACTAGATTTACGTCACAACTATCAAGATGGAAGCACAGTACTAGTCTCATCACATCGCCTTGCTTTACGTCACAACCATCAGGTTGGAAGCAAGATACTAGACTGGTTGTATGTCACAGTTGTCAAGCCGGAAGCACAGTACTAGTCTCATCTCATCGTATTTCTTTATGTCATAGCAATAAAGCTGGAAGCAAGATACTTGTTCTGCTTTACATCACAACAATCAATATGGAAGAAGGATACTAGACTAGCATTACATTGCAGCTGTCAATATGGAAGCATGGTTCTAGTCTCATCACATCGTCTTGCTTTATGTCACAACAATAAGGCTGGAAGCAAGAGATGTTTTATCATAGCAACTACTCCCCCTTTCGAGGAAGGTCCTTTCAGAATATACCAATATTATCTCAAAAGTGCTCAAAATTTACACGAGATAGAGGCTTGGTTAACATGTCAGCAACCTATTCATCTATGCTAACGTATTGGAGATTTATGGCTCCTCTCTACACCATGTCATGGATGTAATGATATCATATCTCTATGTTCTTCGACCTGTCATGGAATACAAGATTCTGTGTCATCTTTATGTAGCTTTGGTTGTCACATAGGATCATGGTTACTTCCATCTCTAGGTCAAATAGATTGGTCAGCAACTTTCGAAGCCATATAGCTTCGTAGATGGTAGAACATGCGGCAATGTATTCTTCTTCTATTGTGCTGAGAGAAATGTTGGATTTCTTTCTACTCTTCCATGAGATCATGGCTGATCCCAAACTGAAACAACATCCTGAAGTGATTTTCCTGTCAAAACACTTCCTTCCCAATCTGCATTAGTATATCCACTCAATGTGAAATCATGATCTCCATCATAGATGAGACCACAATCTATTGTACCGTTAAGGTACCTCATCACATGTTTTGCAGCCACTATGTGAACATGTCTAGGTTCTACCAGAAACTGATTCAAGGTGTTCACGAAAAAACAAATGTCTGTTCAATGATCCAATAATCTGTCTGTACAGTGTGACATCAATCAATTCTGACGAAGTGTCGACCAACAGCTTCAACTTCGCTTCCATGGGTGTATTCATGGACTTGCATTCCAACATGTTGAATCTCTTCAGGATTTCAACTGCATACTTCCCTTGGTTAAGAAAGATCCTCCCTGGACTCTACCATACCTCAAGACCTAATAAATAATGCATTAGGCCAAGGTATTTCATTTCAAATTCTGAGGCAAGTCTCTTCTTACATTCAGTGATGAGATTTTCTTCTCTAGTTAAGAATAAGTCATCCACATATAGTAGTAATATCATTGGCTCATCGTTCATAACCTTGAAGTAGAGGTTAGAATCTTCTTTACTCTTAGTAAATCCCAATCTCGTCAGGAAACTCTCTATCTAGCCATACTAAGCTCTAGGAGCTTGCTTCAATCTGTACAAGGATTTCTTCAACTTGCAAACATGAGTCTTCCTGTCTTCAACTTCAAATCCTTGAGGTTTCTCTATATACACTTCCTCTTCAATAACACCATTTAGGAAAGTTATCTTTATGTCCATCTAGTGTAACTTCCACTTCATCTTAGCTATAAGGGCTATGATGGTTCTGATCAAAGTGTGTCTAGCTACAGGAGAAAATGTCTCTTCATAGTCAATGCCTTCTTTTTGAGAAAAGCCACGAGCTACAAATATTGCTTTATACTTCGCAATACTTCCATAAGCAACATGTTTTATTTTGAAGATCCATCTGGAAGATACCACATCCTTGCTATTCATTCTGGGAACTATACATCGTTCTTTATTATGGATTGGTATTCCTCTGTAATGGAATCTACCCATTCTTTCATCTGAATGCCTTCTTCAAAGAAGGTAGGCTCCTTCTCTAGAAGGTCACACATCAAAGCCATATAAATGGAGAATGGATTTGGTCTTTTCACCTGTCTTATGGTTCCTTGGGGAACACCATACTTCTCTCCATCTTGAATGAGCTCATATCCCAAGATAGATTTATTTTATGGAGGATCATCATCTGAGGCGGTTCTTGAAATTCTACTATGTCATGGTATTCTGGAATTTCCTCATCAGGGGAAACTACATCTTCCCTCACTGGTTTTGCAGCTCTGGGAACCTCCCTCAGTGATTCTACAGTTCTTGGGATTACGGGTTCTTCTTCACGTACTTCTTCAAGTTGGCATAGTATTGATTTCGTGAGTGTTGCATCTTCATCAAAGGTCACATCTCTACTGATATAAATGTGGCAGTGACCTGGTATGTAAATTCTAAAGGCCTTGGATACCTCACAATATCCCACAAATATTCCCTTCTTTCCTGAAGGTTCCATCTTGTTTCTCTTCTCTTTCAGAATATGTATAAAAAATGGGCAGTGAAAATTTTTGATATGGCTTACCTCTGGCTTCTTTCCGGTGAACATCTCTTCTGGGGTCTTGAACCCAATTGCACTATGGGACAATTGATTTTGCAAATATATGACTATCATTGCCACTTCTTCCCATAAGCACATAGGAAGATATTGATCGTGGATCATGGTCTTCATGGCTTCCATTATCATTTTGTTCTTTCTTTCAGCCACACCATTTTGTTAAGATTATAGGGAGTAGTGAGTTCCCTCTTGATCCCAACATATTTGCAGAAGTTCATGAACTCTTTTGAGGTGTATTCTCCTCCATTATCGGACCTGAGTATCTTGATATTTCTTTCAGAAAGATTCTCTATCAAGGCTTTGAATTCCTTGAATTTGCAGAATGCTTCATCTTTAGATTTCAAGAGATAAAACCAGGTCTTACGAGAATAATCATCAATAAATGATACATAATATACATACACACTTATGGAGGATGATGGCATTGGGCCACACACATATGAATGAATGAGTTCTAGGACTCCTTCTGCTTTGTTGTCTCTCTTCGAAAAAAGATTCTTGATGTTCTTCCCTTGTGCACATCCATTGCATACACCTTCATGGTCAACCTTGAGTTCTGGTAAACTTGTGACCACTTTTTGTATGTATGGTATCACCTTGTAGTTAATGTGAGCTAGTCTTATATGCCAAAGTTAACATGGATTCTCAATGGCGTGGGTCATGGAAGCTTCTGAGTGACCCTTTAGTTTATGCAAGCTACCTTCTTCTTTTCCAATGATGATTGCTTCATTTATGGCCTCTCCTTTAGCACGTTTCCTTCTACAATATTTACTATAGCTTCCTCGGGGTTATTACCTATGACCTGGAGCAAGGTCAACAAAAAAACAAGCAAGAATAATATCCTTTTGATAATATAAAGCAATAGCATGAATAATCATCATAGTAGCTCCTTTAGAGCTATCACTTGTAATTTGTTTGAAGAAAAGATTAAAGGTAAGGAATACAATACAAAAATGAGGTCAACACTCTCAAAGTGTTGTTATCAAACATTCCTCCATGGAAACCTGGAACTAACACACAACATTCTTCTCAGAGGAGGTGTTAGTTGTATCAGACAAATGATTACATTAAGCATTTACCTCTATATGCTCACATGATATCAAGTATGATACTTTACAAAGACATCTATCTCAGCTATAGTCATCAACTTGTCATGTGTACCTTTGAATCTTATTAACTTGATTAATCAAACCTGGAGCCTTATCCTCAGGAATGAGTGCTTTATTTTCTTCTGAGTCTCCTTCACTCAAGATGACGAGTGCTTTCTTCGACCTATCTTCTGTACTAAGACAATACATTATATTGACAGAAGGTTGGTTTAGAGGATAAGCTCTATGATCTCAAATTTTAATCCATCTAATACCTTGATTCAGAAAAGGTTAGAATGATGGTCATAGCTACAACATGCAACAATGATCAATATAACAAATGGATGCATATCAGAATAATCACACCTGGGTTGCATCATTCCTATGAATATGTTGGATCTTGATATCCTTTTGGATCTATGGCAAGAGATCCCTTCTCCTGCAAATACTCTTTAAGTTTAACCATTTAAACATATGTGAGTACATACCTCTGATAGTATTTGCTGGTAATGGCATCATCTGGCAGTAGTGGTAATCATTACCAACTCTTAAAAACTTCAAGGTTGATTACAACTGGTACTAAAACTGCAACTGATACTGCAGCTGCAGTTGATACTATAACTGGTTCTGAGACTACAACTGCAACTGCAACTTAGGGTTTTATGAGAAAGCAATAATTTTTCAAACTTCAAAATTTGAAATTCTGATCCAGGGGATAGATGTGCTGAGCTAAGGCGAGTAAGCTGGTGCAGTTAGATTTCTGAAAATCCAAACTTTACCCCCTCAAACTTGATCTGTGGATTTCTAGACTGTTACTTCTAGTTTTCTGGTACCTCTGGTACTCTGGTACTTCTGGTACTTCTAGTACTTATGGTACTTTGTGAGACTAGGGTTTCACTTTTCAGGAGATCTAGCCACTGAAAAGGTGCACTGAAGGTGCCAAAATGATCCTTGAGGGAGGGCACACTTTTCTAGATGGTTTTAGGGTTGGAATAGCTCACCAAAAAAAATCCCTAATTTACATGTATGGTGTTAGCACATAATCATGTAGGGGGTGCTCTCCTAAAAGAAGAATCCCCTTGGGAAAAGACAGAGATCCAAAAAACCCATTTTTCCAAAGTTTAGAGGGTGGGCATGTCATTTTAATGAGAAGGTCATTTCGGACAATCGAGATCTGCCCACCTAGATCTGCGGCTAAGGTTTCATTACGTAGCCCCCTCGCCATTCTACCTTTAATGGGGGGGGGTCCTGGAATTGAGCGTGCATATCTCAAATGGTCACGATTAATGTGCCTATATTGATGGTTCTCAAGCGATTCTGGACCCCCTTTGACATTATGCCTTTAATAGGGGGGGGCCTGAATTGTGTGGTATTGACGTGGGGCCCCCTTCCTGTCATGTCGCCTTCTCTATTGTTTCCTCCCCTGCCATCTGTTCTCCACTTGACCACATGACAGAGCCCATTCCCTTTAGTCCCTCCTCATCTTCCAACATTTGTTCCACTCCCTTCCACATCAGCCTCCCATAAATAGTGTGTCCCCCATTACCATTTTATCCCGTCACCTTCGCCCCTTCTTCTTGCCATGTGTCTCACCCCTGTTGTTTCCGTGATCAATCCCTTTCCCCTTTCCACGTCAAGCATGCTAGATCCTCCATCACCTATCCATTAGACCATTCAACTAATCCATGTGGCGCCATGAGAATACCTCCACGTCCTAGAGTGCATAGTTGACCCGGATTGTTCCTGATCCCAAGAAAGCAGTTATTGAAGTTGTTGGATATGGTTAGAAATCGTCTATGCCATAAATGGAAAGTTTGAAAAAGGATTAAAAGCATGTTGATTCATCTGTAGGACAGTCAGGAGTCTGATTGCATCTTTCATAAGTGCATGATCGTCCAGAGTCTACATGCGCAGACTGTCAGAAGACATGTAGACGCAATGTTTTTAATGTAGTGTCTTGTTTTCACTGTTGTTGTTTTGTTTTGAGTATATGTAGGTGTTTTTTCCATTTTGTAATCTATCGATGGTTGAGCTAGGCTTCCGATTGTAAAGTTTTAATGAAGCATTGGTTGCTCTGGTTATGTATTGGCACTTGAGACTTATTGCCTTATGAATGTCAGCTTCTTTCCATCTCTTTTTTTACACTGTGTTAGAACATCTTGGAATTGGAGGATCCAGTCGAGTTGCATTGTTATAGGATGATGTAGGTTGGATCACTATAATAGTTGCATTGTTTCTGATCAGTTCTTGTATTTTCTCAACGCTGAATGATTTGGAATTGGAGGATCTAGTCAAGTCACCCTTCAGTTCCCCAAAACTCAGAACCAAGAGGATCTTTTATTCTGAGTTTTTCTTCCTCAAGCTACTGAAAGGCCTGATGCCCGAGGCAGTCTTGCTCACTCACCTTACCAAGTCTTCCACGTGCTCATTTTACAATCAAATCACTGACGAAATTTAGATCAAGACCTCTTTTGTTCTTTACATACCAGGCCTGGTCCCTACGTTAGAGTGATACCTTTCTGGGTCTCTAACCATTTCATCACCCATTAAATTTATTCATGACATAAAATTATGGACATTGGGCTCTTCTCCTGCCACAATCCAGAAGTGACTTCTAACGCTAACATTTATGGCATCGTTGCCAGGGACGAAGTTGAATATTTTCCTCAAGATTGAAAGACAATGATTAACTGATTCTGAAGGTGCATCAGATATCAGAACTATCAATATTTCTACTGTGCACCAGGCAACTCCACTGACGTGACTCCACTGGGTGACCCCATTGGTTCCAACCCATCAACGACTCCATTGTTTCAGTCGTGGCTTCCAGAGGCAGACACACAAGGTATACTCCTCAACTGCTATTAGCACCACCTGAAGATGACCTAGAGAAGTTCATCGAAAAGGGAAAGTCCTATGAAGGTGGTACTTCCACTGCTAAAACAAGTATTTCTGGTGATTTTCAAGATTTTGTAGAAACTCCAACCCCTTCATTTCATCCTGTTTTATTACCTTCTGTTGGAGTTTCTCATAGTATAAATTTCAGGAGTGTTCCTGCTGGATTTTCTCCTCCTGGTCTCGAATTAGTAGGAGAAAATCTTCTCACTCCCCTTTCCCCAGAAGTGGTACCTTGGTTTATACCCAATGCTTTTGAATATTCTCCTACCCTGGGTTTTACCACCCCTCCTCCTGTTATTACCATTGTTGAGGGAAGGTTAATTTCTGTGCCTTTGAGCCTACAAGCCTGTTCTCCAGATTTTCTGCAGTTCCCCTCCCATTCTATAAGCTCATCTCCTGTCTTTACACTTCAAGCCTCATCTCCTCCTAGTTCCCCCACACCTCTTGTTCATATGGATGGTGCTAATCCCCCTCTAAATAGAATGGACGACATAGTAGCTGCCAGATATGCTCCCTTACTCCTACCTCAACCTGTGAATGCTCTCCCTGCTGGAGATTACCTGAAATATATGCCCAAGTTCACTGGGGAAGAGGACATAACTATGGAAGAGAACCTGGCTTCTTTCTACAGTTACACAGACAACCTGAACATTGAAAATGAAGATGTCTAGATGACAGTCTTCGTTCAGAGCCTAGACGGTGAGGTGAGGAAGTGGTTTAGGAGATTGGCCCCTAGATCTATTGTTGGGATTGAAGCTCTAGATAGTGCTTTATTGAGGCAGTGGGGAGATAAAAAATATTTCATGTATTACATGATAGAGTTTGGGTCGTTGAAGAAAATGGAAGGAGATTCTGTCTCAGACTTCTCCAAAATATTCAATAAGATGTATAATAATATCCCTACTGAAATAAAACCCACAGAAGCCTCTGCCAAAATTTCTTATGCTAGTGCATTCGACCCTAACTTTTGTCTTCTATTGAGAGAAAGAAGAGCTACCTCCCTATCTCAAATGCAAGATGCGGCCATAGAGGTGGAATCTAATGTATTGGCAGTTGACAGACTGAGGAATAAGATCGATGCAGAGAGGAGAAAGGGAAGATCCAAAGCCTCAACCTCTGGCACCTCTGTGCCTCACCCTCAAGTGGATCAACTGACCAAGATAGTGAAGTCTCCATCTGCAGAGATGGAGAAAATGAAGGTGGAGGGGAAGCAGGCATACAAAAATCCTCAAAATGCCAAAAACAAAGGAAGCTTCAGGAGGCCAAACAATATTGCTCCCCTGACTATGCAAAGAGACTAGAGAGGAAGAGATAGAGAAGACCAGAAAATTTAGACCCCTCTTCAAAATAATTTTGTGGATGATGAGGAAGAAGGGGAAGCAAATGAGCTTAATCCCGAAATCCACTACTTCATAGAAATTCCTCCTTTTCCTCATCTCACTCAATCAACATACGAGGAATATCTCATGGACAATCAACTAAATGAACTTAGCAAGGGAGACAAAGCTAGCATCAGCCAAAGCAGGTATAACCTGAGGTCCAAGAAAAAGATAGGATCACCTGCTGTTCTTGAACAACTCACTAGAGCAGAGAAACCTATTAATGAAGTAGTAGACAACAATGAAGGTAAGAAGGCCCAACCCCTCTCTCCAATGGTCCAGAGTCATGTTCCTGAAGTAAGAGAAATCCCAAAGCTTACATCTTCTTTTAACTTTGAGCATGAAATTCATAAAATTAGAATCCTTGTGCCCCTCTCTGAACTGATCAAACATGAAGCATTCAAAAAATGCCTATTTTTCCTATTACAGTCTGAATCCTCACACCTTCCCATAGACTCCATCAATTTGCAAGATGAAAATCCTGCAGTCATTCTAGGTCCTATGGTAGAAGACAGAAATGATTCATCCCCTTCCTTCTACATGTCCTTGAACATACATGACAAGGTACTACACAATTGTTTGATGGATTCAGGGGCTTCCCACAACCTCATGCCCAAAACTGTCATGGAAGAATTAGGACTAGAAGTCTCTAGAGCATATCATGACCTCTATTCCTTTGACTCCAGGAAAGTGCAATGCCTAGGAGTCATCAAACACCTTGTCATAACCTTGTTTCAATTGCCCATGAAAAGTGTGGTCATGGACATTATAGTGGATGATGTCCCCCCCAAGTTTGGTATGTTGTTATCGAGATCTTGGATAAAAATACCGGGGGGAAATCTACATATGGACCTAACCTATGCTACTATTCCAGTGTTCAGAGGGGAACATAGGAGACTATACAGAGAAGCCCAGCTGGCCTATATAATCAGTGACGAAGCCAATCCTACCAACCATCCTATATTTTCCCTTGACACTGATTTAGGTTCCAATTTACTACAACTCACTAATGCTCCTGAGCCTCTTCTGAAACTCAGAAAGCATCCCACCACTTCTCATGAATTTTCTTCCCCCATCACCTATGTCTAGAAAATGTTTTTTGATGGAGCCTCTTCCAGGGAAGGTGCTGGTGCTGGAATATTTTTTGTGTCACCTGCTCAGGAAACCGTATCTCTGTCATACAAGCTAGAATTTGAAACAACCAACAACGTGGCATAATATGAATCTCTTGTTCTAGGATTAAGAGCTGCAAAGGAAATGGGAATTCAGGAGGTAGCAGTGTTCAGAGATGCAAAATTGATAGTACAACAGATCAGAAATGCTTATCAGGCCAAGCACCCTCAACTCAGGAGTTACAGAAATGAGGTATGGGACCTAATCTATAGTTTCTTCTCAACATTTAACATTTCTTTCATCCCAAGAGAGAAGAACGCAGTGGCAGATTCCTTGGCTACATCAGTAAGAAGTTTCAAAGTGCCCTTGCCACCTAAATTCAGATATGATGTGCCCGCACGGGTGTAGATGGATTGGCAAGTGTCGTGTAAATGGAATGAAATTTGTAAAATGAAGTCTCATGTTCGATTCTCACCCAGATTTACTTGTGCACCATTCTTGCGGGCTGGGTGGTTGCACCTAGGGTTATAGTAGTAGACGATGGGGATCGACCCCGTGGCACGCGAGTACGAGAACCGCGCCATGAGAAGACCTCCACATCCCAGAGGACAGAGTTGATTTAGATTGTTCTTGATCCCAAGAAAGAAGTTATTGAAGTTGTTGGAGGTGGTTAGACATCGTCTCCACCATAAATGGAAAGCATGACAAAGGATTAAAAGCATGTTTATTCATCTGCAGGATAGTCAGGAGTTTGATTGCATCTGTCATAAGTGCACGATCGTCCAGAGTCTACATGTGTAGACTGTCAGAAGACATGCAGACGCAATTTTTTTAATGCAGTGTATCATTTTCGCTGTTGTTGTTTTGTTTTGAGTATATGTAGGCCTTTTCTCCATTTTGTAATCTATCGATGGTTGATCTAGGCTCTCGATTGTAAATTTTTAATGAAGCACTGGTTTCTATGGTTATGTATTGGCACTTGAGACTTCTTTCCTTATGAATGTCAGCTTCTTTCCATCTCTTTGTTTACACTATGTTAGAACAGCTTGAAATTGGAGGATCCAGTCAAGTTGCACTATTATAGGATGATGTAGGTTGGATCACTGTAATAGTTGCATTGTTTCTGATCAGTTCTTGTATTTTCTCAACGCTGAATGATTTGGAATTGGAGGATCTAGTCAAGTCACCCTTCAGTTCCCCAAAACTCAAAACCAAGAGAATATTGTTTTCTGAGTTTTTCTTCCTCAAGATGCTGAAAGGCCTGATGCCCGAGGCAGTCTTTCTCACTCACTTTACCAAGTCTTCCACCTACTCATTTTATAATCAACTCACTGACAGAAGTTAGATCAAGACCTCCTTTGTTACTTACATACCAGGCCTGGTCCCTGAGTTAGAGTGATACCTTCCTGGGTCTCTACCCATTTGATCACCCATTAAATTTATTCGTGACATAAACTGATGGGCATTGGGCTCTTCTCCTATTGCAATCCAGGAGTGACTTCTAATGCTAACATATGGCAACAATGACGTTTTTCACTTTTCTCTTGTGAAAGATTCTCTCTTCAGCTTGGCTCTGATACCATGTTAATGTTTAAGAAATTATTATAGTTCTTTGCATTTCAATAGGTAACAACAACATAAGACAATATCATTGATAAATACACAATCACAAGAGACACAACATTTATCTTGGGAAACCCTCTAGGGGAAGAAAACCCAGCAAAACTTCCTTATTATAGATAGCCAATACAATGCCAAGAGATAAATCAAGCTAATACATAATATCCTCTCCCAAAGATGTGCCACTCTCTCTCTCTCTCTTCTCCAATAGCAGCTCTGAAACTTGTCTCTCAATGAGCAAGTGAGGTGTGTCTAAGTGAGGCACTAGCCTCCTTATTTATACTAATCTGGCACGTGTGAAGTGTCTCTTCATTGGCAGGGATGAATTTCTAATATGAGTGGTTATAGCCACCTTTATTATATTTTAGACCCTCTTTGATATATTCAGGGGCTGACTTCTTCTTTTTCCTATTACAATTATATTATGACCAATCTGCAAAATGGAATTTGGTCCTTTTACAATAGCTGACATGATCAATCCATAATGGGGATTGATACTATGAATAATATATCAAATAATAATAAGAATACACTTTGCAGTTACATTATTTCAACACTAATTTAGCTACCCATTTCAAGAACCTTAAGGAAACAATGATTTTGGCATCGAAAAGCTTATTTACCTCTTTCTTGATTAGCGACAACAACAGGGGGTTTATCTATCTCAACTTTTGTTTGAAAGTCTTATGTTCTTCCTTGAGAGGGATAAAATGTTGGATCACCTTAGTATTATACACTTTTAGATCATCGTAGCTCCACGCAAAAACGTACGAAAAATCTTTCATGAGTTTTATGTAATCCTGCTTGACCTCCGGACTGAGTGTTTTTTATAATGTTACCATCTTCGGCTCTGCCTCGGTCCCGATGTTGTAGTCTTCCATGTATTTTTCTCTTGCGGTGATCTTTGGATTCTTGGACACATCGTTTTTGTCAAACAACTTTTGCAGCGGCACCAACCCCTTCAGGATAATATTGTTCTTTAGTTGTATTATATCCATTCTTGCTATATGGTTCTGGAAAGGGTCTTCGTCACTGCATGCATCTACACTTTCCTCTTCGTCACCATAGTATTCCCCGTCAATGTTTGTGTTAGCAAATGTGTTGCTCACGAGGAGGAAAATTTCCACCTGTTTATCATCATAAAACACCTACTAGTGTTTGATGTTGTCAGGTACTCCCGGTCTATGTCCGACTTTGATTTCATATATTTTATCTAGAAGAATGGGAATCTTGAAAACTGAGGTTGAGGTGGCCAACGCATCAATGATCTGATTTTTTTCTCTAGGGATAGTAGTCAGGTCATACTCTAAAAATCCTTCAAGAAGGTTCAAACCCACATTTTTGTACACGCACAGTCTGGGGTGTCTAGTCTGGTACACACCTTTCACCTGATTTATGATCATCTTGAAATATCCATGCACTGTTATCCTCTGCACACCTAACTCTTTCAAAACTTGTAAGCCCATGATAAGCTCTTCATACTCGACGATGTTGTTAGAACACTCAAACGTGATCTTGTATGAACGCAATTTCCTGCTTGTTTTAGGAGGGCTCACCCATATACCATCCCCAACTCCTTCTCGGATGACTGCACTGTCAAAACTCATGTTCCACACCCTATCTTCTGTGTGGTCTTATGGATTGGTGCACTTTGTGGTTTCCTACATGGTTTTCTCATTGACTGTCATGGTGGTCATCAATCCTTCTTCTCCAAAGATAACATCATTGTAGAAAATAGACGAAATCACTTCGGTGTCAACAATGTATATAGGATGGTTGTGAGGCTATGCTTTTCTTCTTACCATGTATTTCAGAAGCACTTCCCTGTACAGTCTTTTGTCGTGGACAAACAAAGGAATAGTCGTGTAGGTCATATCCATCTGCAAAGTTCCCTTTAGATTTGTATCCCATGATCTCGATAGAAGTATGTTTAACTTCATAGGTATGTCTATGACGAATATGTCCATGACCATGTTCTTGGTAGGGATTTGGGCCAACAATATGACCAGGTCTTTGATTAGGCCCAAACATTTAACTTTCCTTGAATCGAAAGAGAAAAGGTCCTTGTATGGTCTAGTGACCTCTAGACCCAGCTCGTCCATGACCACCTTCGACATGAGATTATGTGATGCACCGGAATCAAGCATGGCATTATGCAAGTTTAGATCATGGATCTTCAGACTGACATAAGAGCGGGGAACATATTCATCATCGCTCGTCTCTTTGACGTGCAAACCAAACAAGATGGTTGGGTGGTAATCACGAATGTTTAGAGTATCGAGGGCCCCTCCCGTTTTCATCATTTTAATGATTTTTTCCTGATACTCGCCCTTTCTAATCAGCTCATTGAATGGGACAGAGATTTTGATTTTTGGCATTTCGTGTTCAAAATTGAAAGGGGGACAGGCTTTTTCTACCTCTTTTTCGGTCGTCTCCTAGCCTGTCTCTGGGGATTTCTTGGTGACTTCCTTCTTCGACTTCATCCTCTTGGATGCATCTTTGGCTGCACTATCTTCCCTCAGTCGGCTTGTTGAAGGTGCATCCGTTGTAGGTTGCTTTACAAAGTTTGTTTGTTTCAACTCTGTCGGTGCATATTTACTCCGTAGGTTATACTTCTTATGAAATGCATGATATCATTCTAATAACCTTTCTTAAATTTCTTCATCTCCCAAGATAGTGTATCATCTGTCTCCAGTATCATACCATCCTCAGTTTATAGTGAGAAGTCTTCAGTTTGGCTCATGTATCGATCGTGTTCACTCTTTGTCAAGAACACGTGTGGGTTTTTTTCATCACAACAATGCATCTAGTCGTTGAAAGACTGGTCGAAATCCTCATCTGCGTAATTGTTCTGGATAGGAGTTCTTGTTTGTTTCTCACCTGGGTCCCACTACTTGATTTGAGGAATCTGACCTCTCCGAAAATTCTGATTTCTAGGTTGTGGGTCATTTTTTTCTCACGCAGCAAGCCTGTTTCCCACAGACATTATTTCCATCAATTTTTCCATGGTCTTCATCATTATATTGAACTTTTCATCTGAGGACTACGACGTCGATGACTGTGAATTTCCCTAGGGTCTTTTTTCACCCCGATTGAACTTTGTCTTGATTTTTCTCGACACCATCATGTTCACTTCGACCTCAATGACATTACTCATTATGGCATCCAGGTTTGTCGATATCCTTTCTCTCAGCAGCAAAGGAAAGTCACTATCGAATGACTCCACGTACCACAACTGCATATAACTGGGAGGGGGATTTAATTCGTCATGGATGAAGCTATAAACCTTCAAAAAATGGGCAGAGAACTCCTACACCGTTTCCTCTGGTATTTTCTTCATGTTATTGTATTGCATCAATGGCTGCAAAGGGGTTTTATTGTCCCCACATTTATTTAGGAAGGAACTTTTGAATGATGAAAAGTCCCAAATGCTCATGGGAAGGAGGGATTTAAACCACTTCCTTACGTCTCCAGAAAGGATTTTCACAGGAAGCCTCATTTTTTCATCCGCGTAGTCCACCTCCTCCAGGTCGACAAAGTTGTTAAACCAGTCCAGGTGTTTCTTGACAGAAACATTTCCCTCAGCATCGTAGAGTCTGATTCTTTGGCTATAATTTAGAGGCAAGTCTTGTAACTGGGATGGTAGGATGAGGGAAGCAAATTTGGTAGCCATAGACCTAGGGGGATTCATATTTTGGGAGATATTGTTCGGCACCAGGGCTTGGAAATTGTTCGGGTCGAAAACGGTCTTGTCCAAACTGGTTTCTAACTTAGACCTAAGTAGAGTCTTCTCGAAAATGGCATCAAACTCTAGGTTTTCAATGCTATGTGCATTTTCTTTGGGCAAGGACAAACTTCTATCCAAGAAATAGAAAGGGTCCGATGCCTACTCTCTATCCTTGCGAAGAATCTTCTCAGTGTCGTATACAGGCTCAGAGGGGTTTGGTTCAGGATTAGCTCTGGTATAAAATGTCTTTGGAGCCAGTTTTCTTGAATAGTGCTACTTGGGGGATACTAGTTTGTTTGGATTGGATTTGCCAGGGTAAAGGTTTCGGCCAGTATGGGTGTTTGTCCCTCTGTTACCCTCAGGGGCCAAACTGCAATGATTGTCGTTCTCCCGGGGAAAATCTCTTCAACTTTGTTCCTCGACAATGACACTAGAATGTTAGCACTCTGTAAATCTATTTGGATGATGAAAATACGATGAAGGTAACTTTTTCAACCAAATTTGAGACCTAAAACTATCCCTTCAGGTCTGGAGAGGGCTCTCTCAAAAATGGCACGGTCTCTGCGCACGATATGGCTTTGCAAACAGTGGCTAGATTTAACACCGATAATAAAATGTTTCAAGTTATATTGGCATAGAAAAGTAAAACTCAGGCTATGGGGTTGGTCTAAGGAAGAGACATAACAAATGACTCAGTGACTGGATTCGAGAGGGAAAGGATAGGCGAGCAACAATCTTCAGTGTAAACCGTAAAGTGTGGTGTGAGAAAAAAACAAGAAGTAACTCAAGGGCGTCATTGTGGATGAGTTCAGAGTTATCTTGAGAGGAAAACATTTTGTCTAAGTGGCGCAAACAAGGGGCTTATTACAGTAAATCTGAAGGTTCAAAAATTCGTTCTGAAATAGACAATATGAGATATGAAATAAAAGATAACAGGAAGCACATACACAGAGAAAGAGACACAATACATCCAACTATCACAACTAGAATCTTTTCATCAAATCATAGGACCTTTGCATTAAATTTTGCTCAAGACTCATACTTCCTACAATAGCATTTGTTTCTCAAAATTTGCAACCAACCTGGCTTACATCAAAAAGATGAAATATATAAGCGAGGGTGTTGCTTGGGCTGCCCTACTTTCTAACTGCTAAACCTAGACTAGGAAAAATGGTGCCACATGCTCCAAAAACTCTTTGCATGGCACTATCTAAAAATAACAAAAATAATTTATGTCTACTAACAGTCACATTTGGGTTCTCCACATGGTCTGATCATCGGTCAAGATCCAATATAGGAACAAAGTGTCGCTGCATCTCATGATCAGGCATCCCAACAAACATGTGGATATCCAAAACTTGTTGTCTACAATGTTGGTTTCGCTTTGTGTAATGCGCCTATTAGTTGGAGAGTTGTGCGTAGCAGCAACTATTTGATTCTTGTGACCATTATCAAAATGGTGAGATACTTCATAGGACACATATCACTCAAAACTATTGTGAATAAGAATGTCATCCGTTAATCTTTCTCTCCTTATGCGCAGGCAAGAGACACATAGACTTCCTATCCGGCTGCCCCGTGCTCTTCAGGATGCTCTGTGTGCTTTTCCTCTGCCAGCCTTTGTGCCTCTCGCAGCTGGACAATAACATTTTGATCCTCTTTAAGATGCCTTTTCATCCATTCCATGTTCCCTCCGTGACTCTGTATAGCTGATGCCTTCGTGGTTTTTTTCACTAGCTATCTTTTTATTTTTAATTCCCTGTTCTTCTGATATAGCTCGATAATAGCCATCTTTTCTTGCTTCAGATGCTGAGGTGGAATTTCCTCATTCATTCCCATGGTTCTTACCTTCCTTGTTATGATCCTACATTCCTAACTCAAAACTCTGGTGAGCTCTAGCTAGGTGACGTGCTTGAGTATTCCTTCAACTGTCGGTTCTCCACCCTGTCCTTCTGGAATTTGAACCTTTGTGATCTCCCTGCTCTTTCTCAGTTGGCCTCTCCTCCGAGGAAACTACTATTAGGAGGAGGAGTCTCCTATTGTCTCCCTATTCTATGTGAATTTATCTGTTTCAACTGTCCCACGTCTTAAACTGATCTCTTCTATAGGTGAAAGAATGGTTTCCATGTGCCCTTTCCTGTACTCTGAGGAGCCTCCATGGTGTGACCAAGGTATACCCCGTGAACAACTTTGAACGAACGTATTGGGGAGCCGTTTTGAAACAATTTAACTGGAAAAGGATACACTACGAAAACCAACTTGAGCCAGGTTCTACGACTAGTTAGCATGCCGATCATTTGATATTTATAGCGAATCGATTGAGAGAGGAAAACATGTTGGAAATCAATGAATTTATGGCGATGATATGTTTCAAGTCGACCTTAAGGTTGTTCATGGAAAATCTTGGCGTGTGGAGTGTAGGTGATACGACTTGTTGTGCATGGATAATACAAACGCTACAATTCTTCATTCCTTCAGCCCTCATGATGGACTAATAATAACTGTGGAACTTACCAATGTGACCTTATATTGACCATTTGAATTGCTAGGGGTATGTAGGACTGGATTTTAATGGGATTCGAACTTTTGGGAAAAGACGTGCTCATACTATGTATACATTTTCCGACTCTGAAACCTTTTCCCATTTCCAAGGGCTAACCGACCATTTGCTGACTTCACCCTCATGGTGCTATGTACCCAATTTCACATTTTTGGGTGCATGGATAGTGACGTGATTCAAAATTGACTCTAAATGGAAAGAAAAGTGGCGACACTAACACCCTGCAGAGGGAGTAACCCCCCTCTACACCCCCCCTCATCGAAGAGTGTACATAATTCTGGGGTGTAAATATTTCATGGGGTATGAACAAGGATGAAAAAAAAATACCTTTGAATCAAGAAGATAATCAGGCTCTACAACCAACAATATCCCACTTGGAGATTGATCTCAACAACTCCATCGCTACTGTATATGTTGGATTGTAAACATTCTTGGACCTCGAAAATTTCTCATCTTAATATTCATTCTTGAAGACCAACTGAAACTGAGCAGGAACTCAGATTCTCCATGGTTACTCCCTTTGTTAACATATCTGCAGGATTTTGGCTAGTGTTTATCTTTTCCAACTTCAAATGTCCATCTTCCAACGTGGATCGTATGAAGTGGTACCTCAACTGCATATGATTATGCTTAGAATAGAGGGCTAAGTTATTTTCAATATTAATGGCACTCTCACTGTCACAATACAACCTTCTATTCTCCTGCTTCTTTCCCAATTCCTCCATAAACCTCTGTAACCAAATCATCTCTTTACTAGCCTCTATAACAACAACATACTCTACCTCCTATAGTAAAAACATACCCTGTGGTGCTCCTCCTACTGTCTTTATCACCTTCCATATATGAATCAACATATCCCTGTAGAAAATTTTCTGAACCTTCAAAACATAATGCATGAGTAGCAATACCTCTCAAATACCTGAGAATCCACTTTACTTCCTCCCAATTTTCTTTACATAGATTGTTCATATACCTTCTCACAACTCTCACTACATGTGAAATATCTAGTCTTGTGTAAACCATTGCATACATCAAGCTGCCAACTACTGATGAATAAGGGACCCTCGACATGTATTCTATCTCCTCCTATGTCTTGGGACACATTTCTTTAGTTAATTTGAAATTGCTAGCTAAAGGTGTACTAACTGGTTTTGCATTCTTCATTCTAAACCTCTCCAACACCTTCTCAATGTACTCACCCGGAGGCAATGTCAATTTGCAATTTTTCCTATCTCTTGTTATTCTCATACCAAGGATTTTCTTTGCAACACCCAAATCCTTCATCGAAAATGAATTATCTAATTTTTTCTTGAGCACATTTATATCCTGCATATTAGACCCTAGAACAAACATGTCATCTACATACAATAACAAGATAATATAGCTTCCATTTTCTAGCTTTTTGAAATAAAAACAGTGATCAGAATGACATCTACTATAACCCTATTCTGTCATAAACCTATCAAACTTCAAATACCATTGCCTTGGAGCTTTATTTACGCCATACAAGCTCTTCTTCAACCTACATACCAAATTCTCCTTCCCTTTGACCTCACACCCTTGTGGATGCTACATATAAATCTCTTCCTCGAAATCCCCATGAAGAAAAGTTGTTTTAACATCTAATTGTTCAAGATGCAAATCTTCTATTGCCACAAGACTCAAAATAGTCCTAATTGAATTCATTTTAACAACAAGACAAAATATTTCATCAAAATCTATACCTTTATTTTGTGCAAACCCCTTTACAACAAGTCTATCCTTGTACCTCTTTATTCCTCCATCTTCTTCCTTCAACTTGTAAACACATTTATTTTTCAATGCTCTTTTTCCTACAGCAAACTGAACCAAGTTCCAAGTATGATTATTTACCAAGGAATATGTTATCACTCCAAGAAACTCCTTAGGGTTGTAGGCTAAGAATGCTTGGTAACTTAAGAATATGGTAGATTTTGTATGCTTGGAACAATAGGATAACTCAATAGCTAATGAAAAGGACCACTTCATACATTTGAATAAGACAATGCTTTTAGAACTCAATGATTAGACAACAAAGTTTGAATAGGAGATGAAGAATACTAGTCTAGATAACCAAATACAACAATGTGCAGGGTCATACAAGATAGTAATAAAACCTTTAGTTCAAGTTCATGAGCTTAATAAGAATATAACAGTTCTTAGAAGCTGAGATAAATTGAAATATAGTACAGAATGATGAAAATATGAGAAAATATGTCATTGAGAACAAAAGAGGACTATGATTCTATTATGAATAAAGAGTCTAGTACAATATCCAAAAACTGTCTCCTAGATTGCCCCCCCTTTGTCTTCTTTCAGTCGCTTTATATCTTTACAATGTAATGATCAGATCCTAAAACTATGGATCTATATTTCTAAGAAAAGTAAACAGAAACTGTATATACAGAGTAGTAGGAAAAGGTCCTTAGAATAAGGAAAATCCCTGTATTCTAGTCTTCAAAATGTGTTGAACAGTTGATGATGTGGAGATCAGCCTTCCAAGGCTCTTTGTCTTGTTCTCCTGAAGATAGAAATTGATTTGGATGATGTGTCATTTGATCCCTATCATTTTGCCTTTGAAAATGACAAAATCTAGTCAAACAATTCCCTTTTGACTTTCATCTCCAATAATGGCCTTCAGATTTTGATTTGATAATTCATAACTAGCTTATTGAAGAAGATTTCATACCAATCCAACTCAAAAATCTCGAATCTCAGCAAAATTTTGAGTATTCTGGTAATCACAACTTTCGGGGGTTAACTATATCCAGATTTAAGAACTTATCCCCCAAAAGTGCTCCTTTTCAGTGGTTAATGAGCACACACAGGCTCGCCTAAACCACTGAAAACAAAAACTTTCCAAAAAAAATCAAAATTGATGAATTTTGATTACCTGTCTGAATGAAAATGACCTTAGGTATTTTTAGACGAGGCTCCTCTCTCTCTAGCTGGACTTGAAACCTCATCTTGATGTGTTTCAGCTTGCATTTTTGTCCAAAAGAGGTGGCAATCTGGGCAAGGGTTTCCAAGGGTTTCCAACCCTAGTGGCTTGGCTTCTGGGACTATCTGTTCCTTCAATTTTAGTCTAAGAAGATTGAGTTTCCTGTATAAAGTTGCATTTTCTTTCATGAGAAACATATTTCTTTCAATGGTCTTCTCATGTTTCTTTTTGACTTCTTGACTCTTGTCATAAAGCTCAACATTTCTATCCAATAGTTGTGCATTTTTTAACTTGACTTGTTTCTCTGAATGTTTCAAGTTGTACAACTCTTTCAAAAGTTGATTTATCTTGTTGGATTTAGATGCAGTAGGTTCAGTAGATGATTGTGCTATCTCTGGAGGTTCTTGCTCTTATGAAGAGGTAGGAGTAGGGAGATCAGGATAAGGTTCACCCTCTGTAGGTTGCTTCTATGTACCAGGCTCTTCTTGCTGCTGTTCTTCTGGATCTGAATCAGAATAAGGTAGGTTTAGTAGATTACCCTCTGTAGGTACATCTCCTACCTGTTCAAAATGCATCTTCCTCTTTGATATCTTTTTTTTGGATGAAGAGGGTTCTTCTTGCTGTGGTAAAGGTGATATGGCTCTCCTTTTTCTCTGACTTCTTTTAGGTGTGATTATCTTTTTGCCACTAGTTTTTTTAGTTTCAGCTTCTAATGGTTGCTCTGTTTGGAAATCATTCCAGAAAAGAAATAAACCCCAATCAACCTATTTCCTCTGCAAATCTTCTTTGACAAGAACAGTAATAAGGCCTTCATGAGATAGTCTACTAGCAACCTTAGTAGGCTTGGCTTTAACTCGTCTAGCCATTTTAATAAGAGTCTTGTGGAAATATAAAGGTAGATTTATTGGTTCTCTGCCTGTAAAATGGTTAAGAAGTTTAAAGTGATAGAACATCACTCTGGTATACCACCCTTAACAAGTAGTACATCCAAAGATTTCTTTTAACAAAGATTGCCATTGTGGTTGCAAAAAGGACATAGGTGTTAACTCCCAAAATGAAACCGTCCTTTTGGCCGAGTTTAGGTGGATATCATAGCTTTCAGTAGTAGCTTTAAGTCATTTTCGAGTTTTTTCGGTTCAGAAAATTTTTGGTTTTTGTGGTGGGTCTTAGGAAATAATCGAAAATAAAGTCTTCCATTTCAAAAAATGACTGTTTGCTTTCAANNNCTAACCTCATGTTTTAGGACCTATTGTGTGCTGAGGAAAGCGCTAGCTTTCAACAGCTAAGTGCATCGCTTCACCAGTTCAAAACGCTGTGGAAAGTGACAAGGCCCGAAAAGCCTGACAGACGACCCACACGTGGCACGCCGTGGAGAGTTCCTTCTTTCGCGCCAAGGAATGATTTTTTAAAAAACGGGATATGGTACGTTATTTTGCTTTCCGCGGCTAACACGAAATTCCTATCAAATGCCGAGCTGTGGAAAGGGTTCACTTCCCGCAGCTAGCCGAGTTTTCCGAGAAGACCGTATGCTGATGAAAGTGG
>JZKD02S1463803.1:212768-229859 GCA_000966675.3 Picea glauca
CTCTCTGTTCAAGTTAGCTTAGCCTGTGCTCATAATTTGAATTGAGAAACTTCCTATTGCTGTGTGTGACCCGATGTTATGCATGTATTTGGTTGCATAAACCCTTCATGTTAATATACTTGGTTGTCTCAGAAATATTCTGCATTCCATCTCTGTTATTTATCATCTGATTTACAGTTTCTAAGAGCACTGGTTCATTTAACTATTTGATCAACAGCCTTTCCATTGAGCTATTATGATATCCCATCGATCCATTTTGCTAAAAAATATTGAATTCCTAAGTTACCAGGCATACTTAGCTTACAGCCCTAAGTAGTTTCCTGGAGAGATAACAATAGGGATATCCTTTTTCCAGATCAGATCTTTGTGAATGGGCAATAGATATGATCTAAATTCAATGTTGGATGGCACTATAGATTTAAACCAACAGTCTCATGTCCGTGGAAGACCTGTAAACTCTGCTATAGAAGCTTCATCTATGATAAACTCTTCTTTCCCTATCCTGGCAGACCTTCCATCATATACAATTGCAAAAGATTCAACTACTTGTTGATGAAAATTGGTCAGTTTTTCACAGTATGTGAATACCCCTCCTTGTTTGAAAAACTCTGCTACATCAGGGTGCGCTTCCAAGTACCAGAATCCATCAATTTCGGCCCTTAAGGCCGGTCCAGACTTTGACATAATAGTGATTGCTGATGTGTCCCTCAAATCCAAGAGATATGTGTGCAATTAGTGAACAGATAGGTCAAGGGTCACAGGGTATGATTCAACAAATAGGAGTGATTATAGGTAATAAACTGGATCAAGGTTTCAACCTATGAGTTAATTCAATGACCAAATATGTAACCATGAGTGCAATTGAGGATGAAGGACAAACTCATAGTTTAACATTTGATTCAAGATAATTAACTAGTGTATGATTGAGAATAAACTCAACGGTTATTGGTAAGACTTGGAGTTCAAACAGGAATCAAACCTTAGATACTCAGTGATTGTAGGTAAACTCCAGTTAGTTTAGGTAGAATTCAAGTAAGAATTTGACTTATTAATAGAACTGTGACTAAATCAACTAGAAAACAAGTTTTGAGCTGAGAGTAATTCAAGTATTAATCATACAGAGCCAAGATTTAAAACGATTTGTGTTGTAGGAAAATCTCCCTGCGGACAGGTAGATTGCCTCAAAGAGCTTGACCCTAACTCTAAGACAGAAAATGCTTAACGTGGACACTGACTTCCTTTCAAATCTATCTAAACTAACACATGAGAAGTAAGGATGACAGAAGTACCTTTTATCAATGTTTGTCCCTGCACACTCCGAGTTGCGCTCCAATCCTTTTCTCCTCGCTCAGTTCTGCAGACAAAAAAGGTACAACCACTTCCTCCTCTATTGATATTAGCTTGAAAACAGATCTATCAATTAATGATAATTTCATGTGACATTATACACAAACTAGAAAGAAACAGGCCAAGCTTGTCATATTGATGATAATAATGACAACAGTACTTACAATCGTACATGCAAATGCGACAGCTTCGTCAAGTCCTCTTCATCTAACCCTCGCCTGAAAGATCCACAACCTGGAAAACAACATCTTCATTGATCACTCTCCTTTGGCTGACTGTGTGTTTCCTCCAAGATCATAAGTTTCATGCCAGCAGTTCTTCCCCCTTTCCACCATCATAAGGCCTGCTTATATAGGTTAAGAGGAGCTTAACCTCTTGAGTTATCTTTAGAACAAGTTGGGAACTTTCTCCTTAGATCAGGGATCTCTTGATGAAACCAAGAATTCAAACACAACTGCCTCCTAATCTCGAAATATCCTCTCCTTATTCTCCTCAACGGGCCAGCTACTGCCTCAGATTAGGCAGCGCTCCCTTAGAAGGGGCATCAGAGCGCTATAGCGCTCCTTGGTAAGCTTTAGGGGAGCGCCAACACTTTCAATATGAGTAGCGCTCCTTCAGAGGGGGCAGGGGAGAGATATAACGCTCCCTGAAGCCTTGTAGGGAAGCGCCAACGCTTCTAGGGATGATATAGGGGAGTGATCCCCCTCAAAACCTTTGTTTCAGAGCTCTCTTAAGGTGTTAAGAGTTATTTGACTTCAGTAAACCAGTTCTCCTTCTTCAAATCAAGCGTATGAGATGTTATAAGTGTCTCCTTAGTGTCCTCGACATGGAAGTATGTTCAAACATCATTTGCGACACTTGTGACCAACTTGCAACACTTGCGAAAGTTGTAAGGAATATGCGACACTTACGACAATTGAGAGGAACATGCGACACTTATCCAGCTAGGTAATTTTGACGTGTAACAGATTTCCCCCCAAAGTATGAATTTAGAAGATGTCGACTGATAACTGAAATACTTTGTAGGCTTCCAAGCAAGGGTATAGACTCAGAGAACCTGACAGAAGCTGCACACAAACATCCAACAAGTATCATGACATAATTCAAAACCCAAGGCAGGCATACCTATGCTTAGGTGATCAAGACTTAGCAGGATATGGCCACTATAAAATACATTGCAGATCCATAATTGTATTGATAAAAAGGTATAGCCACCAAATATACAATGTGGATCTATACTCTGATGACTCGGACTGATCGTAGCCACGAAGAATACATAGTGGATCTACGAGATGACAAGACATAGCCATGACTAATACAAAGTGGATCTATGTTATAGTGTATGTGTTCTTTGTCCAATAGAAATTCCTTTGCAACCTGGGAAAAGCATATATCAAAGTGATCGCTCAACCCAGGGTCTTCTTACCAATCCCAATATGGCATGAATCTGACCATGCGAATAGATGTCTTGACGTCGAACATGGCAGAAACCACTTGATTACCGGTCAATGGTGTGAACCGTTAACAAGTGCAAGGGAGATCACCATTAATGTCAATTATTCCCAAGGTACCCTAGTACATTCCAGCGAATGTGAATAGATGAGATGAGGTCAAACACCCGTGGAATCATTTGATCAAAGGTCAATTATGTAAACCTATTGTCGAGTGTGAGGAGGCCTGCCATTGAGGCATGAAGGTCCCAAAGTACTAACTAGTTTCTAAGCCTAATTCCTGGATAATGTGTTGGATTCGACAGGAATAGACTCATCGAGGGAGGGCCTTGATGTATCCCCCATCAACGACACAAAAAAGACATGGAGATGTAATTGGCAGATCAAATGGACATGGACTGACACGGGTTTTGAGGCAAGATACTTGGGATGGCTGACTCTCGAGGCGAATACTTCCCTTGAACACTGAGGCACAATAGAAAAACATGACATGGACCAAAACTATGCAGTGGGTGTTGTGACTTGTGTTGGGTGACCCAAAGGAGTGAAAGGAACTCGAAGGATTGGCTTAGTGCAGAGGTTCAACGGATTATGATATATGCAAAATGACAAAGTGTCGTGTTCAAGGGCGACTCTAAGAAGTGTTGGATGATGTTCTCAAGAGACTTCTTAGCTTGCTCCTTTCAATTTTTCCCCCCATCTAGATAGATGAGTACATCTTTTTGATTTAATGATCTCGAGGAGGATAACACATGCTCGATATAACTCACCTTGGGTAAGTTCCTCTTCCTTTGTTTAACGAACTGGAAGAAGTAAGGGTTCGGTCCCATATGGGCCTGTCGATGTGTGATTTAACGAGTCCAAAGACAGAAAACTTGAAGGTTTTTCGAGATTATAGAGTTTGGAAAAACACTTAAAAGAGAACTCTCTCAGTTCCTTTTTCGTACAGTAGTCCAATGAGACCGAAAAAGGGTTAAACTATCGCTCGAAAGATGCCCTTTTTGACCTTTTAATGAGTGTGAAAGGAAGCAAGATCACTCGACATTATTTTCATATTTAGAGAGTCTGAAAAGGGTTTAAAGAAGAATCCAGGGGGGTTCCTTTTTTGTGTGTTCATGTATTCTTACAGGTCCAAAAAAGAGATAAAAGTTTACCTGGTTGCCTTCTCATGTATTTACGAGCACAAGAAAGAACAAAGACTAAGCTCGGTATGCCCCCATCTTGAAAGCTGGTGGATTAGCTCTAGAACGATCATCAAAGGCTGGAGACATGCCCCCCCAAGATTCAATTCATTCACCGACTTTGAGGTTGTCACCAATTTCTATGCTAGATGGATAAAAAGGATACAGCTGGATGAAATGAAGGTTTAAAAATGAGACCTAACGAAAGACTCGACTTGACATCTACGAGATCTGGCAAAAGACTCAACTTGAAGGGAGAGGTGATTGTTTCATTTTTTAATGAGCTTGACACAGGAAAAGAACTATGCTCAAGGTTCCAGGTTTGATCCCCAGATTGTTGTTTCATTTTTTAACGAGCTTGCTACAGAAAAGAAAACTATGCTCATGGTTTCTTCTTTGATCATGGCTTCCAAAAGGATAATGATCTGGAAGGGTACCATGTCAAGGGACAAAACTCGGTCATGGATTCCAAGAGATCTTCATCGGATGGAAGATAATCACTCTTGAAGGAACACATGTCGAGGGTCGTGACAGGGGTAAGGAGATAGAGCTCCAATAACCCTACCGAAAAGATCACCATGTCAACTACCGGATCCAAATCGTCGGAAGTTGAGGTCATGGGAGACAACGCCACATAATTGACATGCGGTGGGGATGATACTGTCTACATATAAGAACCACTTAGGGAGGTAACCCACTCGGGGACGATGAATGAAAGTTAATCAATAGTCACAATTCTTCCATCATGAGGAAAAGATATCACATGGAAAAGAGTGGATACAATAGCTTTCATGGCATAGACATAATCCTGCCCAAGGAGTAAAGAGAAATACAAGGGGTCTCGGACTACCATGACATCGATAAAGATAGTTTTCCCTCCCAAAGTTACAGGAAATTGAGGAAGGATCCCTAAAGGTTGACTAGTTCTTCTGTTAAAAGCTAACAGATTATGTGTAACCGGTGCAAGTTGCGGACAACCCAAAGCATACCAAGCAACAGAAGACAAAATACTAACAGGCGCACCTTCATCTATCAATGTTTCAGGAACGTCCTAACCATGAACCTGTACTGTAATCTGGAAAGGAATGTGGGAGGGAAGATGAGGTCTAGTTAGCGCACCCCAATCAAAAAGGATGGCCTTAGTACTTGTAGAGGGTTTCATAGGAGAAGGAGGAATTCCCCCTGGCACGGTAGAGTCTGTATTAACAAGAAAAACATGGGCAGTATCAGGTTTACTCTCGAGAGAGAGAGTAGGATTGACCGATGATTAGATCGGATCAACCAATGGTGGACTTGGATAGACCACTTTATCACTCATCAAAGGAAGAGTGGGACTGACCGAGGAAGGGACTGGATCAGTCACTTTGGCACCCTTCGGATGAAGGGTGGGACTGACCAAGGAAGGACTGGATTAGTCACTTTGACATTCCGCAAGGGAGGAATGGGATCGACCGATGGAAAAACTAGATCGACCACTTGAGTTTCATTCTCCGAGGGAAGAATGGGGTCGATGGGTGGAAATGGATCGACCGCTTTGGTGTCACTCTCTAACGAGAGATTGGGATCAACTGAGGATGAAGACAGATCGAACACTTTGGTGTCACTCTTTTGATGAAGAGCGGGGCTGATCGATGACGAAACTGAATCAACTACTTGGGTTCGTGGTTCAATTGAGGAGGAAACTAGATTGACCACCTGATCAACTAGACTGACCGAGGATGGAATCGGGTTGACCAGTCCATCAACCAACGATGGGTCAAAGGAAATCTTACGATAGCCTTTTGGAAGTTGGAGTTTTTCCAAAAGAGAAGAAGCCTCATTCATACGAGGACAAAGGTGAGAGTAATGATTACCTTTACATAACATGCAAGGGAACTTGACAGTTTTCTTCTTCTTACCAACCTGAACATCACTAGTTGAAGGGATATCATCGGCATGACCGACAGAGGTCGATGACATGGAGGACCACATTTCTAAGACCTGGGTAAGACTGGGGAAATCCCTCAGAAATTGGTCACCCTTACAAAGGCTGCAAGGGAACTTGGGTTTTGGATTCTTAATCTTGTTGATCTCATCAACACTACCAGTACTATTAACAGTAACTAGTTTCTTAGAGCCAACATCTGATGTTGTTGGGGTCTTGGTCCTTTTCGGGTTCTTCTTCTTCTTCTCTTTCTGTTTCTTCTTCTTCTGATCAACCTGGCTACTTTCTTTAGAGCTTTCTCTAGGCGAAGAAGGAGAAATGGAAGGAGACTTAATTGGCGAAGAAGGAGAAAATTCAACATGAGGTTGATGTGTGGGTGGTGTATTGACATCCAAAGTGTTAGGTGCAACTGAAACATTGGGAGGATTCGAGATCACCGGAGTGGGGAGCAACCAAACTGGTAAGCCAATAGTGAGTCCTGGAAGGCTCAGAATGGCAACATATGGAGGACCAAAGTTTCCAAATGAAGGAAAGGTATAAGGTTCCCCAGAAGAAGGGGTTCCTCCATTGGTACTCCCAAGATTTGATGTCATTAACACTGAATCGACCTAAGGTCCACTAAGTAAAAGAAACAGCATACGCTAATAGAATCTAAGAATCACAACCAAGCAAACAGAACCTTCTCTCGATGACCGTACTAGTTGGTGATGAAATCCAACGTCGTGTGATCAAGTCTGGAAGGGGAGGGGATAGGGTGGAACAGTTACAATGGTGACCTGCTTAATAGACTTACGCCTTGGTGCAATATTCCACGCAGTAATTGTGGATTTACCCTCCAAGGAGCCCGAGTGAGTTTGACCAATATCTTCTTCAGGTACAATGAGACTTCCCATCACCGTCACCTTGTGTAAGACCCTAAATATTATGGCCACTAAGGTTACCAATTCACAGTCAGCCCCTGGGCGGGAACAGTCGATAGTCTGATCCGAACGTACGGGCAGGGTATCGAGCCCGAAATCAACTAAAAGGCTTCCACGCAGTAATTGTGGATTTACCTCAAAGTGATCCCCATAATACGATCTGACCACCACAACCAGTTAAACCACAGAGGGTTAGTCCCCGTAGCTCACCCGAATGAGACCTCGTGCGTAACCCCTATGTGAGAGGGGGATCCCAGGCAGACTTATACGATAATTGGATTTTAATCTCCCTAACTCAGGATGCTACTGTTTGTTTTGGAAACTTTGGAGAGTTATGCTCACAGCCTAATCCAAAGTACTTATCCTAGTCTACTGTTAGTGGAGGATCCTAGAAAATAAAATTTTCTAAATAACTTTTAATTAGTGTTGATTTTATGGCTGTTCTTTACGCAAAGGGGTGCATGGAAGTGAAACAAATGGAATTATGACTCAGACCCAAAGAATGCATCAAATATGATAAGAAGTCATTTCCTTTCGATGAACATCTATCTAAGGGAGAGAGAAAGTTCTTTTCACTAACAAGAACGAATAAAGAGTGTCCTCAAACAATTCTCAATCAAATCTTGATGTGATGCTAAAACTTTTTAGATGCCTTCTAATATGCACAATCAATCATGAAGATGACTTTTATTGTTTGCATATGTATAATGATCAATTCAACACAATGCTCATTTTGCTAATTACCTTCTTGTATGAATGAAAACCAAACTAGCACAAGAAAAAGTCATACAAACAATACACCCTTTCGTTGCAATCAAAACGAAAAGTGAAAGAAAAGAAACAATCAAAGAGAAAAACAAACTTCATGCCCAAAAAGAAAAAATTTGAAGAACAATGATCTTAACTAAAATTGAGATGAAGAGGTCTGTAGGTCTTTGATGACCTTCACTAGGGTTTTTACTCAGTTAAATAGAGAGAAAGACAATGCATGAGTCTTGGACTCTAATCAACATAAAAACTCAATAACAATAGTGAAGAAGGATACAAAATCCAACTAGTAATATGTTTATTCTTCAAAAAGACAAATGTCAAGGCTGAAAGGGAAGAAACATTGACTCACAAGGTTACTCAGCAGAGGAGACACAGAGGCAAAACCCATAAAAAGCAATTCTGGAAGGTTTTTTGGGCCAAAGAGGGTTGGCGCTCTGTTGCCAAAGGCAAGGAGCATTATAGAACTCTGTGCAAGGCTATGGGGGAGTGTTGGCACTCTATTAACACTGGGACAGGGGTGCCAGGTTCAAAAACTCTTAGAAATGTCAAAAACTCAAAAAATTGCAATTCAATTTCGACGATTATGCTGAGTGTGATGGGGTAAGGAGCCAATCAGCTCATGAAACCAATCAAAAGAGGAGTGAACTAGGTCTGGAACAATCAAGGGGTAGAACAAGTTCAATGAGGAGAAATCAAAATAAGAAGTTTCGATTCGAGGCTATCTCCCCAGTGTGGTCGCCAGTTTTTATTGTAGGAAAATCTCCCTGTGGATAGGTAGATTGCCTCAAAGAGCTTGACCCTAACTCTAAGACAGAAAATGATTAACGTGGACATTGAATTCCTTTCAAATCTATCTAAACTAACACATGAGAAGGAAGGATGATAGAAGTACCTTTTATCGATGTTTGTCCCTGCACGCTCTGAGTTGCGCTCCAATCCTTTGCTCCTTGCTGAGTTCTACAGACAAACAAGGTACAACCATTTCCTCCTCTATTGATATTAGCTTGAAAATAGATCTATCAATTAATGATAAGTTCATGTGACATTAGACATAAACTAGAAAGAAACAGGCCAAGCTTGTCATATTGATGAGAATAACGACAACAGTACTTACAATCATAGATGCGAATGCGACAACTTCGTTGAGTCCTCTTTGTCTAACCCTCGCCTGAAAGATCCACAACCTGGACAACATTATCTTCATTGATCACTCTCCTTTGGTTGACTATGTGTTTCCTCCAAGATCATAAGTTTCATACCAGCAGTTCTTCCCCCTTTCCACCATCATAGAGCCTGCTTATATAGGTTAAGAGGAGCTTAACCTCTTGAGTTATCTTTAGAACAAGTTGGTAACTTCCTCCTTAGATTAGGGATCTCTTGATGAAACCAAGAATTCGAACACAACTGCCTCCTAATCTCAAAATATCCTCTCCTTATTCTCCTCAACGGGCCAACTACTGCCTCAGATTAGGCAGCGCTCCCTTAGAAGGGGCATCAGAGCACTGTAGCGCTCCTTGGTAAGCTTTAGGGGAGCACTAGCGCTTTCAAGATGAGTAGCACTCCTTCAGAGGGGGAAGGGGAGTGTTCTAACGCTCCCTGAATCCTTGTAGGGGAGCGCCAGCGCTTCTAGGGCTGATATAGGGGAGCACTCCCCCTCAAAACCTTTGTTTTAGAGCTCTCTTCAGGTGTTAAGAGTTATTTGAATTCAATAAACCAGTTCTCCTTCTTCAAATCAAGCATATGAGATATTATAAGTGTCTCCTTAGTGTTGTCGACATGGAAGTATGTTCGAACATTATTTGCGACACTTGTGACCAACTTGAGACACTTGCGGAAGTTGTAAGGAAGATGCGACACTTACGACAATTGAGAGGAACATGCGACACTTATCCAGCTGAGTAATTTTGACGTGTAACAATTTGTTAATTGAAATGCACACCTGGATGATAAATTTTCTTGTCAAACTGGAGTTTCGACCATTCTTAGCCACCTTGAATAGATCTAGAGCTCTGATAGCGCGTTTGGATGAGAGATTTATGGGTTGTTTGAGCTGATTAATAATGCCCAGACTAAACGCATGATGTAAGGGGAAATTAACCACATTCCTATCAAGCTCAGTAATGACATCACAAAGTTTGTGTCCATTCTCCTAATGATCCGTATACAGTCTCCAATCTGTTATGATCAGATCTCTTATGAAATTTTGCGCCATACCAAGAACTTATGATAACTGACAGTTCAAACACTTGGATGATGTTTCGACATCTATTCACCAACAATCTTGCAATGATGACAAAGAAATGTGCCACTTGACATGATTTTCAGCGGTTAGCAATCATTCCCAGGCTCGCTTGACATCTGGCTCATGCGAAAGCACGAGGGTTTTTAAAATTGAACATGGAAATGCTTTCGGTGGTTAAGGGCCTTTTTCTAGACACCTCTTATCCACCGAAAAGGTCGACTTTCGGTGGTTAACAAGTCATTTGATAGACCCCTTTAATCACCAAAACCTGTGATTTGAAAATTCGAAAGCCAAGACTAGAAGTGATGATTCTTTTGACTTTAGACTTAAAAAATAGACCATCTAATGTACTCTAAAAAATTTAGAAACAAATTGTTTTGACTCATTCCTATCATCTAAAATTTGAAAACTTAGCAGTGTTGTTTTAGGAGATAACATCTACCTCCTACTCGGGGATGGAATCCTCCTAGTGAGGTTCCAAGAACAAGTAGTTCCATTCGCCTTATGTGTTGGGCTATGGAGTCATTTGGCCTGTGCAACTGTTCCTCTGCAAGACTGCCTGTAATCTGCATGTTTATTGAAGAAAACTGAAAACAATCTATGTGCTCATATGAAGAGCTTATTCTTCAACCTACTCCTACACTAACCAACCATACTATCTCTTATCAGGTGAATTCATGTTTCTAATGAAACCATGTAAGGAGTTGATTTACTGACATCATGCTAGATCTTGACCCCAACAACAATGGAAACCATATCATGCAAAAAAGAGGTTTGAGTAGATGATAAAGACAATCTTCTTCTAACAGAAAAATTTTAACATCTATGCTGCTCATAGACTCCAAATAATTAGCAAAAGGGTCATCAAATTCACAAAGTAATACCTCTTTGGACTGCTGATCCAACTGTAGATTGAAAAGATGTTGAAAACTACCTTTACTAATCTCATTGTTGAATGCAGGTTGCTCGAGGTCTGTTAAAGAAACATATAATATGGATTGTTGATCTAAATCCATCATCTCCTCTTCATATATGTTGCAATCTATCTTTATCTTCAAGTTTGAAAAAATGTGGGCTGCCCTCAACATATGCTGTAGATTCAAATTTGGGAATTGGGTCTTCTTTGTAACTGGGATCCAGAGAATCATGACTAGTATCAATTATAGCATCAACACATTCCTGATCATGATTCTGCTGATAAGTAGAAATAGACAATGAACTTTCACAAATATCAAAAGTTCCTTCCTCCTCATTGTATTTATCGAATATAGAAACATCGAGATGAGATTCTAATAACAAAAATGAAGTTTCTTGGATGGTAGGCTCAGTAATAGGATGATAAAACATATTTGGAACAATCTCACTTCATTTCTCATCATAATTTGGAATAGCATATTCATAAGGAGAAGAAAAATCCTCCTTGAGTTCTAGCTGAAATTTAGACAGTCCCTACAAATCTGGAAACTGTGAGTTGCCCTCGACATCTTCTGCAGGTCTGAAACTGTCACTTGTTATCTTGTCAATTTTCTCTTCACTTTTCAATTTTTCAAAAGGGATAATGGGATTTTCCTGGTAGCCTAAGACAATAGATTCATTTGGTACAATGTCAAAAGCATCTATATTAAGGTTATCATCCTGAAGATCACTCATCTCTTGATTATGGTGAGATATATATTCTGCTGTAGCATATTTCACATAACTATCTGATTCCTTGTTCAACAAATTGAAATCATGACAACATTCAGGATAGAGAAGGTCATCTGAAAAATGGTCTATACAAAACACATGGAAGGCATCATGAAAATCAGCCAAAGAGCAGACACTTGCACTTGGAAGAGACCGACACTAGTCAAGAGCAATCCCTTCTAATGAAAATTTGAATAGCTTAATTTGAACATCCTCATGTATAATTTCAAGTCGGTCAATAAAGTCATGGAAATCCAGCAAATGTTCAGCTGGTACTTCCCACTTCTCTCCACGAAATATGGGAATACTACGCTCCCATTCATCTCTAGTAGGTATTGGATGAGGGTAACCATAAATTATTTAAAAATCACAGAACTCATACCTTTTGCTCATTTCATACCAGTGGAGTCGCCAACAGAGTTCTAAAAAATGTATTTTCCACTGAATCCATCCTTCATGGAGTCGCCAGATAGATGATGTACAACCTGATAGTGTCTACTCCTTGTCTATCATCAAGAACTAGATCTGATTTTTCATTCTCCCAAGGAAGCTGAGCTTCTGAACTTGTTTCCCCGGCAATGATGCCAATTTGTTATCACTCCAAGAAACTCCTTAGGGCTGTAGGCTAAGAATGCTTGGTAACTTAAGAATATGGTAGATTTCGTATGCTTGGAACAATAGGATAACTCAATAGCTAATGAAAAGGACCACTTCATACATTTGAATAAGACAATGCTTTTAGAACTCAATGATCAGACAACAAAGTTTGAATAGGAGATAAAGAATACTAGTCTAGATAACCAAATACAACAATGTGCAGGGTCATACAAGATAACAAGAAAACCTTTAGTTCAAGTTCATGAGCTTAATAAGAATATAATAGTTCTTAGAAGCTGAGCTAAACTGAAATAAAGTACAAAATGATGAAAATATGAGAAAATATGTCATTGAGAACAAAAGAGGACTATGATTCTATTATAAATAAAGAGTCTAGTACAATAGCCAAAAAATGTCTCCTAGATTTCCCCCCCTTTGTCTTCTTTCAGTAGCTTTATAGCTTTACAATGTAATGATCAGATCCTAAAACTATGGATCTATATTTCTAAAAATAGTAAACAGAAACTGTATATACAGAGTAGTAGGAAAAGGTCCTTAGAATAAGGAAAATCCCTGTATTCTAGTCTTCAAAATGTGTTGAACAGTTGATGATGTGGAGATCATCCTTCCAAGGCTCTTTGGCTTGTTATCCTGAAGATAGAAATCGAGTTGGATGATGTGTCATTTGATCCCTATCATTTTTCCCTTGAAAACGACCAAATCTAGTCAAAAAATTCCCTTTTGACTTTCATCTCCAAGATTGGCCTTCATATTTTGATTTGATAATTCATAACCAACTTATTGAAGAAGATTTCATACCAATCCAACTTGAAAATATCGAATCTGAGCAAAATTTTGAGTATTCCGGTAATCACATCTTTCAGTGGTTAACTGTATCTAGATTTAGGCACATATCCCCCGAAAGTGCTCCTTTTCGGTGGTTAATGAGCATGCACAGGCTCACCTAAACTACCAAAAACATAAACTTTCCAAAAAAAATCAAAATTGATGAATTTTGATTACCTGTCTGAATGCAAATGACCTCAGGTATTTTTAGACGAGGCTCCTCTCTCTCTAGTTGGACTTGAAACCTCATCTTGATGTGTTTCAGCTTGCATTTCTTGTCCAAAAGAGGTGGAAATCTGGGCAAGGGTTTCCAAGGGTTTCCAACCCTAGTGGCCTGGCTTCTTGGACTGTCTGTTCCTTCCATTTTAGTCTAAGAAGCCTGAGTTTCCTGTATAAAGTTGCATTTTCTTTCATGAGCAACCTATTTCTTTCAATTGTCTTCTCATGTTTCTTTTTGACTTCTTGACTCTTGTCATAAATCTCAACGTTTCTATCCAATAGTTGTGCATTTTTTAACTTGAGTTGTTTCTCTGAATGTTTCAAGTTGTACAACTCTTTCAACAGCTGATTTATCTTGTTGGCTTTAGATGCAGTAGGTTCAGCAGATGATTTTGCTATCTCTGGAGGTTCCTGCTCCTCTGTAGGGGTAGGAGTAGGGAGATCAGGATAAGGTTCACCCTCTATAGGTTGCTGCTATGTACCAGGCTCTTCTTGTTGCTCTTCTTCTAGATCTGAATCAGAATAAGGTAGGTTTAGTAGATTACCCTCTGTAGTTACATCTCCTACCTGATCAAAATGCAGCTTCCTCTTTGATCTCTTTCTTTTGGATGAAGAGGGTTCTTCTTGCTATGGTAAAGGTGATATGGCTCTCCTTTTTCTCTGACTTCTTTTAGGTGTGATTGTCTTTCTGCCACTGGTTTTTTTAGTTTCAGCTTCTGATGGTTTCTCTGCTTGGAATTCATTCTAGAAAAGAAAGAAACCCCAATCAACCTATTTCCTCTACAAAGATTCTTTGACATGAAGAGTAATAAGCCCTTGGTGAGATAGTCTTCTAGAAACCTTAGTAGGCTTGGCTTTAACTTGTCTAGCCATTTTAATAAGAGTCTTGTGGAAATAGAAAGGCAGATTTATTGGTTCTCTGCCTGTAAAATGGTTAAGAAGTTTAAAGTGATAGAACATCACTCTGTTATACCGCCCTTCACAAGTAATATATACAAAGATTGCTTTTAACAAAGATTTCCACTGTGGTTGTAAGAAGGACATAGGAATATCCTTTTTCTAGATCAGATCCTTGTGAATGGGCAATAGATATGATCTAAATTCAATGTTGGATGGCACTGTAGATTTAAACCAACAGTCTCTTATCCGTGGAATACCAGTAAACTTTGATATAGAAGCTTCATCTATGATAAAATCTTCTTTCCCTATCTCGGTAGACCTTCCATCATATACAATTGCAAAACATTCAGCTACTTGTTGATGAAATCTGGTCAATTTTTCACAGTTTGTGAATACCCCTTTCGGTTTGAAAAGATCTGCTACATCTGGGTGCGCCTCCAAGTACCAGACTCCATCAATTTCAACCCTTAAGGCTAGTCCAGACTTTGACATAATAGTGATTGATGATGTGTCCCTCAAATTCAGGAGATATGCATGCAATTAGTGAACAGATAGGTCAAGGGTCACAGGGTATGATTCAACAAATAGGAGTGATTATAGGTAATAAACTGAATCAGGGTTTCAACCTATGAGTTAACTCAATGACCAAATATGTAACCAAGAGTGAAATTGAGGACGAATGACAAACTCAGAGTTTAACATTTGATTCAAGCTAATTAACCAGTGTATGATTGATAATAAACTCAACGGCTATTGGTAAGACTTGGAGTTCAAACATGAATCAAACCTTAGATACTCAGTGATTGTAGGTAAACTCCAATCAGTTTAGGCAGAATTCAAGAATTTGACTTATTAATAGAACTGTGACTCAATCAACTAGAAAACAAGTTTTGAGCTGAGAGTAATTCAAGTATTAATCATACAAACCCAATATTTAAAATGATTTGTTAATTGAAATGCACACCTGGATGATAAATTTGCTTGTCAAACTAGAGTTTCAACCATTCTTAGCCACCTTGAATGGATCTGGAGCTATGATAGCACATTTGGATGAGATATTTACGGGCTATTTGAGTTGATTAATAATGCCCGGACTAAATGCATGATGTAAGGGAAAATTAACCACATTCCAATCAAGCTCAGTAATGACATCAAAAAATTCATGGCCATTCTCCTAATGATCCGTATACAGTCTCCAATCTGTTATGATCGGATCTCTTATGAAATTCTGCGCCATACCAAGAATTTATGATAACTGACAGTTCATACACTTGGATGATGTTTCAACATCTATTCACCAACAATCTTGCAATGATGACAAAGAAATGCACCACTTGACATGATTTTCGGCGGTTAGCAATCATTCCCAAGCTCGCTTGACATCTGGCTCGTGCGAAAGAACGAGGGTTTTTAAAATTGAACGTGGAAATGCTTTTGGTGGTTAAGGGCCTTTTGCTAGATGCCTCTTATCCACCAAAAAGGTCGACTTTCGATGGTTAACAAGTCATTTTATAGACCTCTTTAATGACCGAAACCTGTGATTTCAAAATTCGAAAGCCAATACCAGAAGTGATGATTCTTTCGAGTTTAGACTTCAAAAATAGGCCATCTAATGTACTCTAAAAAATTTAGAAACAAATTGTTTTGACTCATTCCTATCACCTAAACTTTGAAAACTTAGCAGTGTTATTTTAGGAGATAACATAATCCATTTCCTCTTTCATGCCTTTCTCCCACTTCTTTTTGGTATCTACCTGCACTGCCTCTTCATAACATTCTAGTTCACCAGAATCAATCAACAATAAATAATACAATGAAGGAGAGTATCGTTCAGGGGGTATACTTAACCTGATATATTTTCTAACAACACTTGTAGGTGTTTGAGGTACCTATTGCTCCCGTTGTTCTACATTTTGATTTTCTTGTTCCTTTGGAATTTCGTTTTCAGTGATCTCATCAAGCACTGTGTATTCTTGTTTTTCTTTTCCCGTTTCTTTCCCTGCAACTGATATTTGTACATGACCTTCTCATTGAATATGACATCTCCACTCCTAATGATTTTTTTATTTTCATAATACCATAAAATATAACCAAAATCATTAACACTGTATCCATTAAAGGTACACTTCTTGGATTTTTCCTCAAGATTTGTTCTATTTTCTTTATCAATATTTACAAATGCTTCACAACCTAAAGTTTTCAAAAAATAATAGTTTACCTTTTTCCTGTCCATTCCTCCTCTGGAATTCTACCATTGAATGAGATTCAAGGTCCTCTGTTTATTAAGTAAACATCAGAATCTACAACATCTTCCCATAACTGTAAGAGAAAACCAACATGCAATCTCATACTCATTGCACTCTCCATGATTGTCCTGTTCATCCTTTCTGACACACCATTTTCTTGTGGTATTCTTGGAACTATCTTATCTCTACGAATACCACAGTATGAAAAGTAATCATCAAACTCCTTGCTGCAATATTCACCTCCATTATCTGATCTGAGACACTTAAAAAAATTTCCTATCTCATTCTCAACCAAAGCTTTCCATTTCTTAAAAGTATCAAAAACATCAGATTTTTGTTGAATGCAATAAACCCAAGTTTTTCTAGTTGCATCATCAATAAAAGTAACATAATAATGAGATACACCAAGAGATGATACCTGAGTTGGTCCCCACACATCTGTATGCACAAGCTCTAACCTTTCATTCTTATTTTCTTTTCCGACTCTGAGAAATATGACTCTCTTATGTTTTCCATAAACACAATGCTCATAGAAGTCCAAATCAATTTGTTTAAGATCTGGAAACAAATTTATTTTGTGAAGTATTTTCATTCCATTCTCACTTATGTGTCCCAGCCTATGATTCCACAATTTTAGATCCACTCATGTAGAATCTAAAGAGATAGAAGAGTCAGTATTACCAGTACATAAATACAATGTACCTACCTTCTCTCCTTTTTCTATCACCAATGATCCTTTGATGACCTTCCACATCTTATCT
>JZKD02S1463803.1:238635-248950 GCA_000966675.3 Picea glauca
ACCCAAGGCCATTAAATATGTTCTCATTCTAATCTTCCAGAAGGAAAAATTTGTTCCATCAAACAGAGGGGGATTAGAGGCTAAAGTCCCTTCATGACTTGTCATGTTTAATCTTACAGATCTACCTTTAAATAAAATGAACCCGCTCTGATACCAATTGTTGGAAATACTAAAACAACTGAAAGGGGGGGGGTGAATCAGTTGTTTATGAGCTTAAACAATAATATACCTTTTAAATATTATTAATCTTCCTTCAAGTAATCATCAACAACATACATCATATGGACAGTAAAAGTAAAGACCATCAGTCACACACAGAGTACACACAGAGACATATTTTCACGAGGAAACCCATAAAGGGAGAAAACCTCTTCTTCTTCAAAATGATAGGTAGTCTTTTTCAGTTCTGTACATCATTTACAATTGAGCACCAACTCAATATGAGGATGCTACCTCTGTTTTACAAGCTGCAACTTGTTTGAGAGCACCAACTCTCTGGTTTCTCTAGCACCCACTAGAAGGAAGCACCAAATCCCTGAATATTCCAGCACCAACTAGATGGAAGCACTAACTTCCTGATTGTTCCAGCACCAACTGGATGGAAGCACCAACTTCCAGTTACATAGGCTCCAACCTGTATAACAGAGAACACTTATTCTCCCTAGCACCACCCTGCCACCATGGTTTCTCTGGCTGCAACCAGATGGAAGCTACAACTTCCTGTGTTCAAGCACCCACTTGAACTTCTGAGGACAACAGTCCTCCCAAGCACCTCCCAACCACCCTTGAATATTAAAATAATGAATACACAGACAATTTCCCAGATAAATCAATTCTTACCTTCCTTTCTCTGTTATGTAAGTCTGATTTGTTCTGCTATTCTGCTCTGCGTTCCATTTCACTCTGCACATTTGCTTCCTTTCCTACCATGCATCCTCTTTTGTATTATACCTTACTATTTCATTCCTTTCCTCACAAGAACAGCCAACCTTCCACAATCTGTCTCATCTTCTTTTATGCATACCTCTTCGACGGTTCCACTTCGCCTTCCCTCAGCTGAAACAAGAACACATGTCCTAGCAACTGAAACGCTAACCGATTCGTCATCATGAGTCCATTTTGCTAACAGAATCCAAACTCAGTAGTTAACTATGAGAGAGAACAATAACCCTCCGATCAATACTTGATCCAACGGTTCATATCCAATCGAGATTTCCCACATCGCGATTTCGACACTCTTGGTGATCAGAGTTTTTGTCACTTACAAATCCCGATCCCCGAAACTCCGATAAGAAGTTAAATCAACGGTCCAGATCACTTCTTATCCAATGGCTGTGATTAAATCACGAAATCGCATATCACGATTTCAGAGTTCTTAATGTCAAGATATTTTGGCATTTCAAAGTCCCGATCCCCGATTCTCCGACAGTGACTAGAATTAACGGTCCATATCACTTCTAACTTTAATGGCTGCGATTAAAGCGCGAAATCGCATATCGCGATTTCGGAGTTCTTGATGTCAAGATATTTTGGCATTTCAAAGTCCCGATCCCCGATACTCCGATACAGGTTGTGATCAATGGTCCTGATCATTTCTGGATCTGACGGTCCAGATTCATTCATGATTTCGCATTTCACGAAATTGGGGTTTTTTATGTCAGGTGACTTTGTCATTTCAAAGTCCCGATCCCTGATGTCGATGCGCCCCTTTCCACGTGCTAGCCCTGCTGGCTATAGGCCTTGGCTCATATGACCGTCAACACATGACCTCGGTCAAACCTCTCATCGGGGTTTCGGCATTTTCGATGTCACCATGCACATGCCTATGGAATTCCCGATCCTTCGATCCCCGATGTGTCCCTTCACACGCTGGCCCTCCCGGCTCAGCTCCTGCTCATATGTCCAACTCCTGTGACCACAACCTTATCCCGTCAGGGCTACGGGGTTCGCGAGTTCGATATGCATGAACTCCTTGCTCCCAGGATCTCCGATATCCCGATATCCGATGTGAGATTCCACCTGTCCTCCCACGCCGACTCCTCTTGGATCCTTGACACGCGTCCTATCTGATATCCACGACTGTGGTCTCTTCTCACAGTTCAGGGTTCAGAAGGCCTCGCACCCTTAGTCTCAAGACTCCCGATATGCTGACGACGCTTGATCCTTTGCCACTTGTCCTTGCAGATGGACGGTTCTGATTAGGTCAGGTTTTCCACAATGAAATTCCCCAAATTCTTGTCAACGGGATTGTTGATATCCCGACTCTTGATATGTCGATGGATGGCCTCCCTGTTAGGGTTGTTCCCAGTGGTGCTTGATCACTTCCACGCATCCTCTCCAAGTGGACGGTCTCGATCTCATCGAGATTTCAGGACTTCCAATGCCCTGGTTCCCTCGACCTTGAGAACTCCGATTCTCCGATAGCCGATGTCCTGATGATGACTCCTCTCATCGGGATTCCCTCTCCTTCTCATGAGGACTTAACTCCCTCATAGCTCTGTAGATATGATGGCTGATGGGTGTATACTTATGATCTGATGGCTCAGATCCTCTCTCCGACAAGGGCTGTAAACTACGGTCCAGTTTCATTTTGGATTCAATGGTTATGATTGAACCGTGATCTTGTTGCAATTTGTCTGATACAAACCCATCAATGACAACAACCATTCGTTGTCTGCAAATTTTCCATCAATGACAACAACTATCAACATGCATTCGTTGCTTGTTCAATATTTGCCAACACTTATGCCATTGCTCCCACTCGAACCAGGAACCCTCCTTTCCTGTGAGTTACCTTTCTCTATGATACCACTTGTTATAAAAATAGGACCATGGAGAAATAAAATAAAACAAATGCGGAAACAAAACAAAAAAGATACACAATACAATAGAGACACGGATTTATGTGGTTCACCCAGTGTGGGCTATGTCCACCAGAGAAATTTCCAGGTCCTTTCAGTATTATTATCCAGCAAATGAAGGGATAAAACCTACAACAAACCTGTTGTAACTTCCTCTTCTTTTTCTCACAGTCTCCTATCTCAGAATACAATATTCGTCATCATGCATAGTTGCAATACATTTCCCTCATAACAAAGGGTTTCCTTCTAGAGAAAAAAATAGTAACATAATTTCTATCGTTAGATCTATGACCTTATAATGAACGGTCCATATTTACAATGAAATTACAATATATATTTACAAGGAAAGTTTTTCTTCGGGGGCCCGCTTGCCCCTGAACCCTGCAGAGGGGGTAAACCCCTCTGCACTCCCCCACATGGAAGAGTGTACATACTTCTGGGGTGTAAATACTTCATGGGGTATAAACATAGCTAAAAACAAAAGACCTCTAAATAAGGAAGATGATCAGGCTCCACAACCAACAATTCAGAGCTCATCAACGTTTTTAACTCCACTATTATGAATCTTAGATATTGTCCAGTTTTTGGCACTACTGGTGAGGTTGTGAGATGTAACAAGTTCCTCATTAGAGAGTTAAATGACAGGATCATGTGGTTGGATAGAAGATACCCAATTTACGCAGAGGATATCTACCAGCTTACTGGATTATCCATTGACGGCGAGGATGTATCCAAAGTATTTGAGGGTCCCAACAAGCATGGGAAGAAAAAGGGAGAGTCATGTTTGTATGAATGATTTCATATGAATAGGGGGGGTTCACATCCAATATTGACCCCATTCTACCTGATACAGTCAAGACCACTTAATACATAATTTCTAGCAAGGTCATGTGGTCGTATTACAACAGAGAATGTACATTGGATGCCTTATCAATGACATATTTTTGCGCGAATGATGTTGTGTTCAATTGGTGCATTTACTTACTAGAATAACTCTTGGTGTCTTGCGAGGAAGCTTAGGAAAAGGGTGGAACCTTCACTTACATATACTTTTTAGTTGTGTTCACCATGTTGAACTGGACCCCCTGTTGGGCACCAAATTAGGCTGTCTTTCTGCTGCATTTCCATTACCTTTTTGATATTTTTTCACTTATTTACCTATGTTTACTATGATAAACCTGTAAGGTAAATACCCCTACCTTGTCTATTGGAATATTTTATTAATGAAATAAAGTCATAGAGTTTTTCCTATTCGCAGCACTAAAATGAATGTTTGACAGCAACTTCTAGAGAACAGGACCAAGGCTTCATCCCGCAGTAGATCCGTTATTGACAGCAACAACCAAACCATAAGGAGGCCATGCAGCTGGAGTTGCAGATCCCTGAACCATCTTGGGCATCTTGTTGATCTTGTCTATCTGTTATTGGTGTCGTTCCAACTAATGTATATTTTTGGGGATACAGTTACCATGTTTTGGGGAAAGAGGTTGTTCTCCCTCTCGATGTTTAAAATACAGTTTATTCCTATAACTGGGGATGCCCCCATTGAAATTGTAATAACTCTTTTCATATTTATAAAACACTATCTATTTTGTTGTCTTTATCTTCGTTGTGACTAACGAAACCCTGATCAGAGAGCTGGGCCCGCTCTTCTGATCAGGTGTTGCATCTTTGTGTGTGTGTTATTTATCATTTTATGCTTGTTGTTACAGTGTGTGATTCTTATGATTACTTTTTGAATGTTGTAGTTAATCCAGTATGACAGTAATTCTTTGAATCTTAATTGTGAACCCTTGGTCATAACGAATTGTACTCTTGCCCCTGCACATACCTTGCGCATTGCCTTGAAAGGATATGCACCCAGATTGATAAATTAATGTAGGAAAAGGGTGAATAAATCATTCATACCTGGACACCAACATTTTGGCGCCATTTCCAGGGAGTCTAACAAGGTGAAAGACAATGATCTGGACCAACCAGAGGGTCAATCTCTCATCCTGGGGAGAGAACGAGGTTTCTCACTCTGCTTCAGGTCCTGAGCGTAGGTGTTCTTTCCGCTTGTTTTTATTTTTTCTTTTCTGTTTCTTCCAATCTCTTGTCCTAGGGAGGGAGGAGTCTTTTGATGCCCTGCTCTAGATCTTGAGTTCGATTTATTTCTTTCAAACCCTTGTGTTTTTCTTTTTTGGAAACCCTAGCTTTTACCCTGGGGAGGGAGGAGTCTTTTGACTCCCTGCTTTAGATTTGAAAAATATCAAGTCTTTTCATGGTGTGTTTATTCTTGTCCAGGGGAGGGAAGAGTCCTTTGATGCCCTGCTCTGAGCCCTGAACCTTAGACTCTTTTTTTTTAGCTTCCTTTATTTTTCATAAGATCTTTTGTCTTGAGGAAGGAATGGTCCTTTGAAACCTTACTTCAAGACTAAATCATTGTAGGTTCATGCCAAGAACCTCCATCATACCAACACTTGTATGAACAAAGAATCGAATAACAGGGGTAGAGGGAAAGCCCCAAAGAAGGGAGGACTAGATTTGGGAAGAAAGACCTACATCCAACAAATTATAGAAAAGGATGAATCAGAAACATCATCTCGCACAGCCGTGAGACCAAGGGTAGGAAGAGTGAAGTCTGAGGGACAATCAATAGATCAACCAGTGTTGTATACAACATTCTTGGGTGATACGACACAACAGGTCCCTCCAACAATTGAAGAAACATCTAGTAGCATACCTGACCAAGGAAATATTATGCTAGTAACAGAGGGGGAAGAGGTCACAAGCAGAACCTCGACAAAGTCAGACCACTCTAGTAAGAGAGAGAAGGTTGTAGCCGAGGGATCAAGTCATCAGAACGTAGGAGAAGGGATCGAAGGAGTATTTTCACCACCAAGGGATCAGGGAAGTGTTGCTAAAGCAACTTGGATACAAGGGGTAAGGAAGCCTCAACCATCTCCTACAGAGCCTGGTGAAATACCCATCAGTTATTAGAAGATATTTATGGCTCCCACAACCTCCATTATCGAGTTTCAAATCGGATACCTGGGAGTTAGTGCACCCACAAAGCCTATTCCATTAGAAGCCTTACCAAACTTTCATGGGCTTGTTTCAAAATATCCCAACACATTTCTATTTGAATTTGACATAGTGTGCTAAGGGTATGACTACACGACAGAGGTCCAAAAGTTAAAAAAAAATCCTACTACATTAAAAGGAATGGCTCTGCGATGGTTCATGGGCCTTGGAGGAAGCTCTATTTCCACATGGGATGATATGCGAATAGCTTTTCTAGAAAAATACCAGTACTACTGTAAATCCCAAAACATTAAGGAGGAACTTTTCAAGTTCGCACAAAAAGAAGATGAGAGTTTGGAAGATTGCGTGGAACGATTCAAGTACACCTTATAGAGGTCGAGTCACTCTGACCTGGATAAGGAAATTCTAAAAATTGTCCTCCTTCAATCTTTTCGTGAGGACTCAATGGAACTATTGAACATTGTGGGAAAGGGAGACATCTCTAAGGAAATATTTGAAGGTATCTGCAAATTATGTATTCAGTGCTCAAGAGGACTTGCAAGAAACAGACAAGGAATTCTCTCAGTAAAAGGGTCTGGCGGAGGTGTTATGAAAGAAGAAATTGGAAACCTACTAGACAATATGAGGATGGATATCCTTAGAACCCTGTTAGCACAGATGGATACACTACAAGTAAAACAAAAGCAACTAGAATTGGACAAGACTATGGTGATATTTTGCCTGACGTGTAGAAAGAAGCATCCATAGAGGGAATGTCAACTAAACTCCATAGAGGAATGTGCAATCTGCAAGCTAAATAATTCAACAAGCTCATGCCCCTCCCTTCTAGGCCTGAAAGCATTATTTCAAGGAATGGGGAAAGACATGGAGAAACTGTACCTCATGGGGTCTAGAAAGACCTGGCAACCTCGAGCACCAATGGGAAATCAAGGTATGTACTCAGATCCATCTCAGTATTTCAATAATTCTAATATGAATCCTCAGTCCATGCCCTATCCTTCCATGTGGCCACAATACCAGTTTCCACTGTGGCAACAGTGGAACCCTCAAGCCAGTTCAATCTCCCCATGGGCTCCAACTTGGCGAGGATCCCCTCCTGGGTAGTTTCCTCAATCGATGCCACAACAAAAACTCCAACTGCCCTCTAATTTGCCTATGAGTAATCAACCTTCCCATCCTTAGCTCCCAATCCAACCTGATCCGAATCCTAATAGCAAGGGAGCTCATCAAACTAACATTCTTAACCTACCTTCATATAGCATTTCCACTGCAGAGTTGTATGAAATGAATCCATGATCAGGGTAGACAGTTAATGTTCAACCTCCTCCAGTTACCATTGAACAACTCGATAGTGAAGGTAAGGAATCAGAACCAATTAGTAACGAGCCAAAACAAACTGTTAGAAACCAGGCACCTCCTATAAAACAACATCAATCTGAACCACCTTACCCAGAGAGACTAACTTTGAGTAAATCAAGCCCTCAAGCTGAATTTGATTTATTAGGAGAATTGCAGAACTTGTTTGTTAAAATTCCCTTGTTGCAATATATGAAGGATGTGCCAATATATGCAAAGACTCTTAGGGAATACTATTCAAAGAAACCTGCAAAGAAATCCAAAGACCCCCTTACCATTGATGTTATGGGAAAATTATCAGATTTCATGATGGGAAAGTCAATGCTTGAAAAGTATGGAGATCCGGGGAACCCAATTCTGACAGTACAAATTAATGGGGTACATATTCTAAATGTGTTGGTAGACCTAGGTGTTTCCATCAACGTTATCACCACTGAAACCATTCATGCATTAGGTCTTTGTAACTTGAAACATGCACCTACAGTATTGGAATTGACAGATTGATCCACAGTTAAACTTGTAGGGAAGTTGGAAGATGTAACAATTTTAGTAGATTCATGGCACTATCCCATAGATTTCCTGTTCTTACAGACGCAATCTTTGGTGGGCAGCCATCCTTTGATCTTGGGTAGACCATGGATGGCTACTGCAGATGCTTACATTAGGTGTCGATCAGGGCACATGGTTATTTCCAATGGGCACAACATTACGAACTTAGTGTTATACCCACCTTCAGAACCAAACCTATCCATAAAACTAGAAGGAAGAAAGAAAATTTTATCTAGGAAAGAGTCTGAAATAGAAAATGAGGAATTGAGTCCAGTTCTCACTATTGGACAAGCCTTTCAGTTGAAAATAGAATCGGAAGATGATGTAATCACCTCTTTTATGGATGGTCCTTACTCTGTTTCCAAAACAAATCAAGAAATTCTAGAATCTATCCTAAGCTGTGAGACTTGGGAAATAATTGAAATAGTAGAAGGATCAGAGGAGCTACCTATTGATGCACCCAGTGAAAGTGTCCTGGTAGAACTAGAACCAGGAAAAACCTTGAATATTAATCCAACCCTGTCAGAATCCTAGAGGAAGCAACTCATGGATGTCCTTCAGAAACACAAAGAGGCCTTCACCTGAGATTATACAGATAAGAAAGGGATCCCTGCTAATTCATGTACCCATCATATCTACATTAAGGAGGATTGTCGTCCTGTGAGACAACCTCAGAGAAGGATGAACCTCGCATTGAAAAATGTTGTGAAAGAAGAACTTCAGAAATTACTAGATGTAGGTTTTATTTACCCCATCTTAGATAGCCAATGGGTCTCCCCATTAGTAATGGTCCCTAAGAAAAATGGTAAATGGAAAATATGCATGGATTATAGAGAATTAAATAAGGCAACCCAAAAAGATCATTTTCCTTTTCCATTTATTGATCAAGTTCTGGACACATTGGCTGGAATTTTTTTCTTTTCTTTTCTAGACAGGTTTAGTGGGTATAACCAGATCTAGATAGGTCCTAATGATTAGGATAAAACCACTTTCACATGCCCCTGGGGAACATTCACATACCGAGTCCTTCCTTTTGGCCTGTGTAATGCTCCTACAACATTCCAGAGGGCAATTTTGGGAATCTTATCTTATTTGATAGATGACAATGTTGAAATCTACATGGATGACTTTACTCCATATGGGGATTCATTTCTTGAAGGGCTGAAAAATTTAGAAAAAGTTCTCGAAAGGTGTATACAAGCACGTGTATCGCTGAGTACGACAAAATGCCATATGATGATGGAAGAGGGAATTGTTCTCGGACATTTTCTCTCAACTGAAGGAATCCAGATGGACCCAACAAAGACAAAGGTAATTCATCATTTCCCGACACCCAAAATGCCCACGCAGGTATGCATCTTTATTGGTTGTGCTAGTTATTATAGGCGTTTTATAGAAAATTTTGCTAAAGTAGCACATCCACTTTTTCAATTGCTAACAAAAGATTTAGATTTTGTGTGGATGGAGGACTGTGATGTAGCCTTTACGAGAATTAAGAAATTGGTTTGTAGCGCTCCAATACTTAGAGGGCCAGACTGGGCATTACCTTTCCATATTCATATGGATGCTTCCCAAACAGCAGTTGGTGCAGTATTAGGACAACAAGAGGACAAAATACCATATGCAGTTTACTATGTTAGTAAGAATTTGGCTCCTGCTGAATTAAACTACACAGTTGTTTGCACCCAATTCGTCACTAGGTGAGCAAATTAAGAGTGCTTACATGCCCAGTTGGGCTCTACTGGGCATGAAAGCTGTAAGGTAAAAGGTTAGAAAGAAAAACAACAAAGCTATAAACCAAAATTAAACTAAAACAAATAAAAACTAAAAGCATATGAAAAAATGAAAAATAGAGACAAATGGACCAATATCACCAATGTATAAGCTGATCTGTTGATGAAATCCAAAGGCACAAAGAAGAAAGGGGACTTGGGTCCCTTCTTTCTCCAATGGAAGGCTCTTGAGGTCCTCACTTGATTGCTCTCCTTAACAATGAAAAGATGAAAATGTGGGTGAAAGAACTCCAAGCTTATTCACTCAAGAGAGGGGTGAATAGCTCTATGAAATGCAGCTTGTAATGTTTATTGCCAAAGAATGGGTCCTTAGCAATCTCAGCAGCATAACAGTATGAAGAATTCCTTGATAAAATGGTGGTCATTCATGGATTTTTATAGCCAAGCATTGGATCATTATGTAACCTCTTTAGAATGTGAAAAGGGGCTCTTTAGGGCACAACTAGGTCTTTGACCAACCCACCATGAGGATTGAGCTCGGATTTGGTGTCAAATCGACTTGGGAGTTGATCCATTAGTGGTTGGGAGGCTGACCAATTTCAATAAATGTGTCGTTTAGCAGGCGCATGGGTTTTTCGCCCAACAGCCACACCTTATGCACATATGCGCGCTTGGTATGATTCTATTACGTGCATACGCGTGCGCACCCAGATGCTGTAAAGAGCCCTTCAAATTTTTTGGTCATTTGTATAGTTTTTTTACCTTTTTGCAATGCTGAGGAATTAATCC
>JZKD02S1463803.1:262984-279122 GCA_000966675.3 Picea glauca
GTTTGATTATCCCCTTTATAAGTTGAGGGGTCTAAGTGGTGCAGTATTTAGATCATGCATATCATCATTCTTAAGAAGGAAAGTGATTTTTCCCCACATCCAAGAGCTTACAATGAAAATTTCAGTTCAAATGCGCGGCCTCCTGTGTGGACAGAGGTGCATATAATGCCTGCGCGCTGACGGAACTGAAAGGAAAAGCGCCTGCGCACCCGACGCGCGCCTGTGGGGTAAAATATCTGTGCGCCTGTGTCAAAAGTCTGAGAAGAAAACGTCGGATGGATTTCTCTCCAATGTCTGGTGAATTGGCTGGTAAGCAGGTCGGAAGAGGCCGGCTTGTGAACCTGCAAGTTAATGAAATCAAAAGGAAAGGAAATAAAAGCCCAAATGAGGGAGGAATTGATACCTACTCCCCAGTACGGTCGCCAATCTGTTTGCACCCAATTCGTCACTAGGTGAGCAAATTAAGAGTGCTTACATGCCCAGTTGGGCTCTGTTGGGCATGACAGTTGTAAGGTAAAAGGTTAGAAAGAAAAACAACAAAGCTATAAACCAAAATTAAACTAAAAAAAATAAAAAATAAAAGCATATGAGAAAATGAAAAATAGAGACAAATGGACCAATATCACCAATGTATAAGCTGATCTGTTGATGAAATCCAAAGGCACAAAGAAGAAAGGGGACTTGGGTCCCTTCTTTCTCCAATGGAAGGCTCTTGAGGCCCTCACTTGATTGCTCTCCTTAACAATGAAAAGATGAAAATGTGGGTGAAAGAACTCCAAGCTTATTCACTCAAGAGAGAGGTGAATAGCTCTATGAAATGCAGCTTGTAATGTTTATTGCCAAAGAATGGGTCCTTAGCAATCTTAGCAACATAACAGTATGAAGAATTCCTTGAGAAAATGGTGGTCATTCATGGCTTTTTATAGACAAGCATTGGATCATTATGTAACCTCTTTAGAATGTGAAAAGGGGCTCTTTAGGGCACAACTAGGTCTTTGACCAGCCCACCATGAGGATTGAGCTCGGATTTGGTGTCAAATCGACTTGGGATCTGATCCATTAGTGGTTGGGAGGCCAACCAATTTCAATAAATGTGTCGTTTAGCAGGCGCGCGGGTTTTTCGCCCAACAGCCGCGCCTTATGCACATATGCGCGCTTGGTATGATTATGTTACACACATACGCGTGTGCACCCAGATGCTGTAAAGCGCCCTTCAAATTTTTTGGTCATTTGTATAGTTTTTTTACCTTTTTGCAATGCTGAGGAATTAATCCTGTGCCATGAATGACTCCAGTCCCATGTTGACGATGCAGAGTTCTTGTCGCCCTGTGCGGATGAAATTTCAGTGATAACAACAGTGACTGAGAAAGACTTCCTTGCTATCATTTATGCCATCAATAAATTCTGACACTACATTACCAATTATCCTACCTTTGTGCATACTGATCATGCATCTATCATGTATTTAATGAATAAACCTATTACCTTTGGTCGTATCACAAGATGGCTCTTGCTACTACAGGAATTTGATATTACTATAGTAGATAAACTAGGGAAGGACAATGTGGTTGCAAATTTCTTATCTAGGATAGAACATGAGGGTAAGGATACACCAATTGAAGATAATTTTCCATATGAACATCTTTTTGCAGTATCTGCTAACACTCTGTGGTATGCAGATATTGCTAATTATCTTTCTTCATGCAAGATGCCTCGTCATCTATCATATAGGGAGAAAAGGAAGATTATTCACCAGAGTACCCGATATTCATGGATGGCACGATATCTCTTTCATACAGGGGATGACCAACAGATTCGGCATTGTGTGGAAAAAGATAATATCTATGAGATACTAAAGGCTTCACATGATGGACCCTGTGGAGGACATTTTGCAAATAAAAGAATAGGTCACAAAGTGCTGCAAATGGGATATTACTGGCCCTCCATCTTTCGTGATGCCCGAGATTATGTCCGAAGGTGTGATAGCTGCCAACGGATGGGACAACTTGGGAAAGTAGATGAAATGCCTCTACAACCCTATATAGTCCTTGAACTGTTTGAGAAATGGGCCATTGATTTTTTTGGACCCTTCAACCCACCTTCTCATATGAAATATTACATCCTGGTCTGCACTGATTATGTAACTAAATGGGTGGAAGCCAAAGTGGTCACAAGAGAAACAGAACAAGTAGTGGAAAACTTTATTTTTGAATAAATCTTTACCCGATATGGTACTCCAAGGGAAATTGTGTTGGATGGAGGATCACAGTTCACATCTCACATGATAGGAAAGTTGATGCAGAAATATGGAGTCAAACATAGAGTGACAACCCCCTATCACCCCTAGGAAAACAGGCAAGTAGAAAGCACAAACAAGGTATTGGAAAATATCTTGACAAAGACAGTAGCAAGTCATCGTCGGGACTGGGCACATAAACTTCCAGAAGCTTTATGGGCATACAGAACAACATTGCGAAACACAACTAGGTTTTCACCATTTGAATTAGTCTATGGGAAATTCCCCTCGTTTCTAGTGGAATTTGAGATCAGTACACTCAGAACAGCTCTAGAAGTAGACCTAGACCCATCAGAAGCACAAAAACATTGATTGGAACAACTGAATGAGTTGGATGAGATTCGGTTAGTAGTTGTCCAGAAGACCACTGTTGTTCAACAACAAAGAATGAAATGGCATGATAAATTTATCAAAAGTAAGGTGTTTCATGTGGGAGATTGGGCATTACTTTATGACTCCTGATTTAAGGATTTCAAAGGCAATCTTTTCACTCACTGGATGGGGCCATATCAAGTGGACACAGTGTTCAACAATGGAACGGTTAGATTAGTTACAATCTATGAGAATCATACCTCGTTCTCAGTAAACGGACATCGTCTAAAACTATACCACCGTCCAACCTCTAGAAATCCCTTTGTCATACAACTTTCTGACTCATTTGATTTAATGGTTGTTGGAATGAAGGATACTCTCACTCTGCCTTAAAAAAAATATATATATTTATTTAAAAAAAAAAAAAATTGTTATTTCTTACTTGTTTGTATTTTGAAGGAATAACAAAGGAATATGGCCAAGATAAATGTAACACTCAGCACTGTTACTCCATGCGTGTGTGTTGTTAATCCACTAAGTGTTGTTACTCCACTGGTGTGCGTTGTTACTCCACTAAGTGTTGTTACTCTGTAACTGTTGTTACTCCTCAACTGTCATCGATGTTGTTACTCCGCAATTGTCGTTACTTCGTCGATGTTGTTACTCCGCAACTGTCATTACTCCGCCAGTGTTGTTACTTTGCATCTGTCGTTACTCCATCGGTGTCGTTACTCCGTAACTTCCTCTACTTCTTTGTCGGCGTTACTCCATCGTTGTTGATTATTCACTGTTGTTGTTACTCCTTGTTGTTGTTATGCCCTGTTACCGACTACTCCGTCAAACATTTTACTGTTACTCCACCAAAAGGTAGGTCCCCAAGTACGTCTCAGCCGACTTTTATGGATTTAATTAAAATATTCCAAAAAGAAAAAAAAACGTGCCGTGGATAGTCATAATTAATTTGGGGGGGGAACCGTCATAATAAACGACAACATACCACAAAAAAAAAAAAACATTTATGACACATGATCCTCACCAAACAGAATCCAATGATTTCGGTACTCCGTAATCATAACTTGATATGTTGAAATGCGTACTCGTACACGCAGAGTCATAATCAGTCACCTCCCCAACACGCTGCATTAAGTTTCTCATAGTACCACCACAATCTGTCATCATTTTCAAACATACCAGCACTGTTTCATCCGTCATTCCCAAAAGCGATATGACGTTATTTCAGTTGCCAACGGTTTGGAGCCCTGTCATTTTCCCCTACCATCTAACTGCATTCGTCGTGCTGACTCCACCTCTGTAGTAATGGGTGGACAATCTATGCAGCATGAGCCTGAAGACACAATGAGAGTTTGGAACAATCAGGAGGTATGGAAGGTCTTTGAGAACACGAGCTGGAATGTTTATTTTGACAGGTTAAAAGGGTCGAACAAAGAAATTGCGGCAGAGTTTGCACTCAACCTGAGAGAAGGAAGCTCTCGGGTCCACGGAATTGAAATTCCTGTGACAGAGGAAGCCATCGCAGAAGTCAATGGACTCCCTCAAAACAGACAATGATGGTTTTCAAGAAGGTCTATCCTTCTGGAGTTTCCCAAAGCCTTTTTATAGGCAAGAGAAATCATCATGTAGAAGGGTCGAGGATACGATTGAAATTTGTTGCCGCATCCATGGAAAGAAGTAGCAAAGTTCATCATGAGATATATGACTTGCGAGGGGAGATACTCCACCATATTCAAATACCATCTCTGAATACTAACTCACCTGTGATTTCCCCAAGCAGAGGCTTTCTCACTGAATGTGCCTTATTTCTTATTGAGAAGCCTTCTCCTAATGGCACATTCGGCTCAGGAGTCGCGACAGGTATTGGTGGTCATCACCCACCATGGGTTGGTTTAGTTGTTAGTAATGAATGCCATCAGACGAATCTCGATCCCATGGGAACTATTTCGTGATTCCATAGAGGAAGAAGTAGCAACTGTTATGGCTACTAGAGAAGATGAACCAGAAGCCACAGAGGAGGAAAATGCAGGAGAAGATGACTATGTTGAACAGGAGGAATCGAAAGAGATGGAGATGGAAGTTGAAGCAATTGAAGAATAGGTTGCTCCCCAAGAGCAAGACGAAACCATGGATCCAATGGAAGATGCGTAAGTTGACACAGAAATGCCCACTATTACCACGGCCGAGGCGGTCCCACAAGAACCAGCCTCACCTATGGAACTAGCAGAGCAATTTGATAGCATGATAACCATAGAAGTGGGGTCACAACAGACAGGAGTGGGTGAATTGGTCGATATTACGATCGAGGGTACTCCACAGGAACCTCCTGTCACCATGGAGTTTATGGAGGAGGATAACCAGAATGAAGAAGAGGTCGTGACCACCCTGACCATAGAGCTCATGGAAGAAGCGCTGGGACAACTAGGGCATGAGGTTCGCACTGAACCACAAGAACCAGTGTTGACCTCAAGACTGGATATTGAAGATCCCTGCTAGTTCTCCTTTTTCTCCTTTATTCCAAGATGAGCATGGTGAACGCGTTCCCTTCAGTGCACAGAAGAAGAACTCACCATCCCTCCAATTCTATCACAAAATACACAACCGTGTGGGGTGGATGATACTCAAATAGACACATTAGCAGAAGAGCATCTCGAAAGGGCACCACTGGTCACGGTGAGCATGCAACAAGAGGAAATAGTTGTAGGTGAAGAGGAGGGACCAAGCGAAGCGGTCTCGACAAATGAACCAATGGAAGAGCCAGGCGAGAAGGTCGTAGGACTCCCTGTCAAACAAAAACATCAGCTACAGTTTAAAGAGACAATGTGGCTTAAGATGGAGGTCAAGAAACTAAGGAAACAGGTACACAAAATGCAGGAGAGGATGAAGAAATACAAGCAACAAGCTATAAAGTCCAAGGCCATAGGAGTAGAAACATAGACTCAGATGGACCAGGTAGCCATAACCTCTGCTGCTACTCAAACAAGCCTAGTCGAGCAATTGTTTGAAGATTGTGAGAATGCCTTAATGGTCGAAGTGCAGACTTGGAAATCTACTATGGCTCGGTATAAAAATGAGGTCATAAGAACTCAGGAATGAGCCTCCACAACTATTTTTGAATATGTGGAGCATATATACATCATGAGACTAAGGCATGCAAAGAAGCAACTCAAGACGGAGCAGCTGGAAAAACAAGTGGCAGAGCTGAAAACTGATAAGGAGTAGATGTTTAATTTGGCGTAAGAGGTGACGGAATGTCACCCCATTGCTTCCTGTTATTCTTTATTCTTCCATGAATGTTTTCTTTTATTCTGCATGGAGAGCATAAAAAATGAGATTAGTTATAAAATCACAAATGGTGTACAATTCCTCTGAATAATGAGGCACCACAACGTGCCAACTCAGCATTTGATGTGTGAATTTTACCTGCATGGATATCTATTGCTCCTGGACATAGAATTCAATCCAGTCCCATATGTGGGAAACATTGATTTAAGGGCCCTCACCTCTTACACTTTCAACCAAATCAGCTGGCAGAAGGCTTTTAACACATTTGAATCTAATCAGGTTACAAAGTCATTTATAGTAAGAGGAGAACCTGAAAGGTTAGTCACCATGTTCACTAAACACAACATATTTTGGGGAATTGAGGCGAATAGAGACAGAATGTGGAGGACACAAAATTGGTGTCTTGATCTTTGCGTTAAGAAAATAGTCACATTTCATGAAGAGTCCCTTGATTGTGTTGACGGGCGAAATCGACCGTCCATCAACTGAGAGAGTGGAACCGGTCCGGGGTTGTCTAATAACCCAAGCCATTTGGGATGAACCACCCTGATGGGTTTAGCGGCTCCGTTAGCCGATCTAAGGTCCTAAGAAAACAAAAGAAAACTAATCTAAACTAACTAATATAACTAAAACTAAATAAAACAAACTAAACTAACTAACAATAAATAAAATAAACTAATCTAATAAAAAATAACTATTAAACAAACTAAACTAAAACTAAATATTAAAACAAACTAAACTAATCTAACTATTCTATAATACAATCTACTAACTACTACTATACTAACTCTAACTAATTAACTTACTATCTACTAACATATACATAACTTATTCAGAAAATGTACAATATCTACAATTTACAGATTTAAATAAAACATGAAAAAATCGTTTGCATTCTGCCCTAAGACAGAGAAAGATATTTTTTGTTGATTTTATAATTTTATGAACAAGAAATAGAATGAAAACTAACTAAAACTAAACAACTAATATACTAATTTTAATTACACATCTATCTAACTAAACTACTAATAAATATACTAAACAAATAAACAACAAACTGACCTAGAAACACTCCAGATTTGTCCTGGGTATGATGACTGTTTAAGCATATTAGAGGGAGGAAACCCACTTTGAATCATCCAGAAGCTTCTCGTAAATGATAGCTGCAATGCTCCTTAAGTTTGATCATAGGACAATAAGACATAAAAAATAACAACAATCTTATAATTTATAAATCTCTACAATTAGATAAACCTGTATGCAAAGACTTATACATGATAGTTCAATTGATGAAGAAGAGAAATCTGTCATTCATTAGCTGAACTAAGTAATTGTTGCATTCTTTAAATTAGTGAAAGAAATCAGGCATGTATCACATTAATTCAATCATATCATTCTGCAAAATATTGTGATAGCTAAAGTAGTCACTAATCAAATACAAATTGATAAGCATAAACATGAAACAACAGATTGATATTATGAAAGCAAAAGCTATAGCAGAACATCAACTTCTGTCTCAGTTTGTATTAAAAATCCATAGCCTGGTTCTCCCACAAGTGAGGATGATCCTTATTACAAAAATAATAAGTATTTAAAGGTTTTCCACAGGGTAAAACCTCCCTGTGGAAGTTATAAAACTGTTTACATAAAATCTGGGAAAATTTCCCAAGTTCAACTAAACTAGGAAACTATAATAAAAGTAAACACACAAATATCCTCTAAACTGCTCAGCATGTCCCTTGCAATTCGAATTTACCTGAAAAGGGTCCAAAATAGACAAGTTAGAAGGATCTTTTATTAATAAAATGATGAAAATCTAATTCTATAGACTAGCTACAGAATCCTCTGATTCTGTAGCTAGTCTAAAATAAGATACAGAATCAACATTGAAATTAATTGAAAATCTTTTAAAGAATTCCATTTAATTGACATCCAATAGCCATTTGAAAACGAATTATTTAATTTGAGTTTTTTATACCATTCGAAATCAAACAGGATCCAAATCAATTAAATGACTATAGACATAGGCATACTCTGTTTTGTTTGTTACCACAAAGTGGGGTGACAAAATCATATGGAACAACACTGTAATCATTTCACAACAAATCGAATCCAACAGTTGTGAAATCGTTTTGATATTCAATTGAAACCGATATACTCAAACAAAGTGTAGGCAATCGTTACGCTGCCTCTTAGATAGGAGAAACGATCGATTCCAAAAAGATCATTTTCCAATCAATGACTGTGTTGACAAGGCAAACGATTCATGCCACGAATAGATCAATACAAACTGGCGTGAAAATTCATTCAAATAAAATCGTAATAGGATCGATTGATTAGCAATAGAATTCATAATTTGTTATTGCAAATTGGGCAAACAAGATCAACTGACTTCGATTAAAAATTATTTATTTCAAACGCATTATAACCGGATTTGATGAAGATAATAATTATTGATCAATTCGTTTGCAAACTAAAAACAAACAGAGCAGCTTTCACGATGTGAATCTAACTCCTGAAAGTGATCGAACCAACTGAAAATAGACAACAATACATTTAAGCGAATCAACAACGAGGACTTTAACATAATCATCATGAATCGAAACTATCCCACGATTCGGGCATGAATATTATTTGCACAGGCTTAAGTGAGAGCACTGTTTGCGTAAAAACATAGTCGTTCTTCTCAAATTGGAAACGGTCAGAATTGTATTCGAGCATTGAAAATCATATGACAACCAATGTAACAACCAAACTCATAAAATCGTTCAAGGATCAAAACATACAAATCAAATCAAAATGAGATTGTATTCCAAATCTAGCATGCAAATTTCTTGCTCGGATTGAATCGAAAGAAAATCAACAATTTCGTTAACTCAATTAGGCAAGCCAACCAATCAAATCTAGACGAAGATCAATCAAATCCGAATGAAAATCCATCGATAGTTATACTGGGAATGATCAAATCATATATCAAATCGAAATTTCTTTTTATTCAAAGCAAAACTATATATAGGATGCACACATTATAACAGAGCCATTCAAAATTTAAACAGAGTTGTTCGAAAACATAATTCAAATTGTTATATCAACCTGTTCACTCACACAACTAAAACAATATTAAAATCCATACCTGTATGGCGACGAGATGGCTTGATCATGATAATTTGGAGTTGATAACTTCCGTAGCCTATTCAACGTTTTTGAAAAGGATCGAGCCTATTATCTTCTATTTCTTATCAGCTGCTTGGAGTTGGTCTTTTTGATTGGTCAATAATGCAACTTGGCTTTCCAGCGACTGGATTTTTGATTGGAGTATGGGAAAATCAATGTAATAACGTTCCAACCATAAATCGCATTGGTCACAAGAAGACTGTCTGGGGTTTGAAAGAGTAGGCGAGGGTTTGGACATGTGGCTGAGGGTTTCGATAGGCAATTTAATACCAGGGTAGATAGGGTCATTTCTTAGGCAGGGGGGAAAATTTGTCACGAAATTGTAAGATGGCTTGGGGCACAAACCCTGCGAGTAAGGGTACTCACTGGCTAAGAATCGTTCTACATCAGAGTTAGAATCCTCACTTAGGACGATAGGATTTGACTCGGCAGAGGGTTTAGGCTTGTTCCTGACCATCCTTGAAATCAAACGAGCATTCTTTTTACCCTTGGCATTAGCAGTAAGGTTTTCCTTGGGCTTTTTGTTCACAGGCCTTTTAATAGTCTCAAACTTCTCAGTTATAGCATCGGGTAAATCAACCTTAGGGTCAGACGAGGGTTTAGGTAGTAGGACATGGAAGGACACATGCGACTCAACCTTGGTTTCACTCACCACAGGTTTGTCAACCTGTACAGGGTCTGTGTCATCGAAACCATTATGAGCTATGAAATCTCTCCAACTATCACCATGCAAACTCAAATGATAATCAATGATGAGATTAATAAGCCCATGGTGAAACATGTTGTTGTCAGCCTTCTGCCTTTTAAACCTTTTTGACATTTTATATAGGCTTTGATGAAAGTAAAAGGGCATACTCAACGAGAATCCCATAAAACTCATTAACAAGCGCAGGTGGTAGAGAAAGATGAGTCTGTATCAACCTTCACAAGTCATGAACTATTTGATTACCATCAAATTATCATGCCATCATGGTTTAAGTGCAGAGATGGGCATACCTCTGTCACAAGAGGTGACTTTGCATGAGACAAACAACAGTGTCCATGGCACTTCCTCGACCTTACAATTCTTAAACCAACATTGTCCCGAGGCAGGTAACCCTGTAGCAGAGCTAATAAATTTCTCATCGATTTCTAACTGGATATCGCCCACCTTGGCTCTACAGCCATCAAACATCATGGAAAACTATCGTGCTACACAGAGATTAAAACCCTCAAATCTTTGCACGAAGGTGAGCCATCCGTTGTCCTCCAAATCTTTCCGAGCATTGTCAAACATTAACAAGGCTTGGTTGTCGTTTGGCTCGATTCGCATGACTGGTGCCATGGAGTCGAGCACATGGTAAGCTGAGGGTTTGGATCATAACACACACAGGAGAAGAGCTACCCGAGCTAACAGAAGTGAACGGGCAAAAGGGATAGGCATAAATTCCATCGTGTGAAGGTGGTGGAGCTTATCTCTGCCATGCAAAATAGTAATTGCCAAAGTACAACTGTTGATTTACATAGTAGTTCAACCCATTATAGCATAGTTCAATAGTCATATCAATTGGCCGACCAATGAAAACAATGGTGAGTGTATAATCCAACGCGCAATCAACATTGTGCCGAAGTTTTAAGCCATAAATCATTCTAATTGAAACCAAAATCAAATATTAACCATGCACCAATGTATTGTAACAACTCATATCAAGTGTTTAACCAATGTACCAATGGGTATTCATATAATTAACCAACCAATAGTTATGAAAACATTAACATAGGGATTATATTAACAAGATATGTATGAAATATTTAAAGATAATACCCATGTATCTTATGAAACCAAAGGTCAAGTAGGTCAAATAAAAAGCCAATCCAAACACCAATGCATTACACACTTAATGAAACCAAGTCACACCATTAATACGAAGCATGCGTACTTCTCAAAGGATCTGGTGAGCTGTATAATGATAAATAAAAGGTAAGCGCAATAGACATATCGACAAAAAGATAATGATGATTCAGATAGTGATTTTAAAGCAACCTCGAAAGACTAAGTTTTCACGCTTACAGTCGTGAAAAAAAAACGAAGGTGAAATATGTAAATGTCGCAGAAAAATAAAAATGTCGTCTATTTGAAAATTGCAACGAAAAATTGATGTTTGAAAAACATTGGTGTAGTTAGCTTATAAGACAATAGAAAAATGTGAATTGGCTGCCAACACATTGTTGTCAGAAAAGGTGGATGATAACACCTACAACTGTCCAGAATAGGGAACCTTTTGGGGCACCAAATTTTGCACGAGTGCTCCCTAGAGTGCCCATATATGTGGCATGTGTCTGAACAAGCAGGGTCCAATGGATGGGACTTCAGTTTCAGTTTCCCACTATTTGGTTTCCAGTAGAAGATTACACTCCAGCGTATATCGTCTCGGAAGATTGGTGGGAATAAGTTCACCTTTCAGATGGTTTTAAAGTTTCTAGGGACAGAGATGGACAAAGAATATGATCTCGCCCATTTTCAGGAAGCCAACAGTCAGCAAAATCTAGACCTGTAGAGGCAGTGAATTGCATGAGGGCATGCAAAAGGCTACTTGGGGGAAGATGTTGGGCACCAAATTAGTCTATCGTTATGCTGCATTTCCATTACATTTTTGACCTTTTTGCACTTATTTACCTATGTTTACTATGCTAAACCTGTAAGGTAAATACCCCTGCCTTATCTATTGGAATATTTTATTAATGAAATAAAGTCGCGAAGTTTTGCCTATTCGCAGCACTAAAACGAATGTTTGACCGCAGCTTCTGGAGAACAGGACCAAGGCTTCATCCGGTAGCATATTTGCTATTCAAAGCAACAACCAAACCATAAAGAGGCCTCACAGCTGGAGTCACAGATCCCTGAACCATCTTGGGCTTCTTGCTAATCTTGTCTATCTGGTATTGGTGTCATTCCAACTAATGTATATTTTTGGGGATATGGTTACCATGTTTTGGGGAAAGACGTTGTTCTCCCTCTCGATATATAAAAGACAGTTTACTCTTATAACTGGGGATGTCCCCATTGAGATTGTAATAACCCTTTTCATATTTATAAAACACTATCTATTTTGTTGTCTTCATCTTCATTGTGACTAACGCAGCCCTGATCATAGAGCTGGGCCCACTCTTCTGATCAGGTGTTGCATCTTTCTATGTGTGTTATTTATCATTTTACGCTTGTTGTTATAGTGTGTGATTCTTATGATTACTTTTCAAATGTTTTAGTTAATCTAGTATGACAATAATTCTTTGAATCTTAATCGTGAATCCTTGGCAAGAACGAATTGTACTCTTGCCCCTGCATATACCTTGCGCGTTGCCTTGAAAGGATATGCACCTGAATTGATAAATTAATGTAGGAAAAGGGTGAATAAATCGTTCATGCCTGGACACCAACACCCCCCCTGCAGGAAGCTATCACTAGCAAACAAGGGCCGACTGGAAAAGATGTTTGAGCCTTGGAACTCAAGGTCAGACTCATAGAATACTGCCTTCAACAACACAATGCTATTGAAATGGTACAACTGATTGCTAGAATCAACTTAGAGGTTGTGAATTCCTTAGGAGTTTCTCAACCTGAATACGTGGAACATCACATTTAGCATGAACTACCACCACACATTTGTATGGCCAAGGCATGCCAAGAGAGAATACTTCAACACTAGGATGCTGCCATTTTACCTAGATGAGGAGGCCTTTGACAAGGAGGTCATGTTATGGTCAGGCGTTAAACGCAACTTGCATAATTCAGGGATGCACTATCCTATTTCAACATAATTGTTGAAGAAAAAGGGATAGAAAGTAGGGGTAGGATCGAGCTCGGGACCGAAGGAAAAGAAGAAATAAGATCCAATGCAAACGGATTCAGAAGAGGAAGAAGAGGCACAGCCGGTGGAGCATAAGAAGATAACATTGCCTATTTTCCCATAGCTTCCATATAAATCTATGTTGACATGTAAGTATGTCAACGGAATTCTCAGTGCTTCCCTCATCGGAGACCCATTGGCCAAGAAACCTAGGACGTGGATCTCCCCAGTAAAGGTTTTGAATATTCATCCGATATCATCCACCATTCCTCACACTCGAGTAGCGGCTCGAGCGGCCCAAATTATTTATATATAGGATGACCCTAAGCTTGAAACCACTCCATCCACCACCATCATTACTAAACAACCCCCATCACCCCAACAACCCCACTCGTCACCTCGAGAAATCACCATCTCATCCTAAACCACCGACCCAGATCCCATGCAGTTGGAATCCCTCCCAAGCTACCCCAGCAGATACCAGAACTCACTAGTTCAAACCCCAAATCCAAGAGCCAAAAAAATTTCCCCTTTGTACCAATTCATGACACTTATCCTTCAACGAATATGCAAACTATACCAAAATTGCAAGTCCTAAGTCCTCAACTCACTCCCTCAACGACCAATGTTTAGGGTGCTATCAAAAAGAGTGAAACCCTAGAAGATGAGGTCCACAAAGAGGCAAAGGTATCAAAAATCTAGAAGGAACCCGATATGGTATCATGACAGAGTGAAACATCATTGCAGGAACAAATGGAGATATTACTCCAAAACCCATAGTAGTGCATAGAGTTGATGCAACTCTACCTTGCAAGAACAAAAGTGTTACCTTTCTTGTCATCAGCATTGAGGTTGAGACTTGCGCCAGGTCCATCTATAGGAGAGGAAGAGGTGGAGACACCCTCAGAGAATTTGATAGCCAGTGGACTCCCACTGTAGGTCTGAGCACCTAGGGAGGCCACCCCTTCTTCTGCTGACCTCACGCAGTGTCCATCATCATAGTTAGTAGGGATGATTAGAGTATCAATTGATCAACTAGAGAAGATGATCTAGCAGGTCGAAAGGGATGCAGAGTTTGCAAGGGAGGAAGCACTCATTTCCAACGAATGAAAGACAGAAGAGAAATATGTCAAGGTCAAGGTGGAGTAGAAACCAGAAATATTCCAAGAGAAGCTTGTTGAACCCTAGACAGAGATAAGGAAGGAAAAATCACAATTGTCGGAATCTAGTGCCACAAGAGAGCCTGAGCAGTAGATCGATATACTCCAGGGAGAATGATCACAACTGGGAATTCATGTAGAGAACCTAGAAGCACATGTGTGGGAGAGCCAACATGAAGCAGAAAAACAACTCAGGAAGCTTCAAGAGAAGATGGAAAAAGTAGTGATAAAAGGAAATAATGCTAGAGCATCATTACACAAATGCATTCTAGAATACACGAGGATGTTTCATGAAGTTAGTGATTGGATGGGTATCATTGAAAGGTGAAACCAAACTCTAGAGGATGTGCTCTCCAGGATACATTCACTCAAAGAAGAAGTTATAGTCACCGTGGATCCTATGGAGAAGCAAGAGAAATTTGAATGCTCTATTTGAAGCGCAATCAGTATCTAAGAAAGAGTTGCACAAATTTCAACCGGTTGTTCAGACAACATACATACAGATGCATCAGGTATATGCTATAGGTGATTCTAAATGGAAACCCCTGGTCGCATCTAATCCTAAAGGATGCATTACAGATGCAACTCAATAGTTCGTAGTTGAAGCCTCACTCCTTGCTAGGAAGTGGCAAGACAAAATTGTGGGTTTTCAAGAAGTTAGGAAGAGGGCATTGGAATTGGTCCCAGAGTTGGGTCCTTCATTTTAAGAGGTGGAAAAGGAAAGAGTGCAAGAATAATATGAAATAAAAGTGGAGATGAAGGACAAAGAAAAGAAACAGGAACTCCCAGAAGCCAAAGAAGAGCCAAAGACTTGACTCGAGGGCGAGTGAAGGATTGTGGTCGAAGCCTGTTGGGCCCTTCATTTTTGGTTAGAATTTGTGCAAGGAAGAGTACATTCCCAATTTTGTACAAACACAAGTTTCACAATCCACAAAGGAGCTGGACAGTGGAGCAAGAAAATAAACAGAAAATGGTTGCGAAGAGGGACAATGCAACACCAGCAAGGAGAAAGAAGTTACAACAGAAAAAGAACAAGAAATCATGTAGATTCTAAAGCCAGAAGATCCCACTCAGCCTATATATATGAGATGCATATTATTTTAAAGGGTTAGATGTCATATATGATATAGATTGGTAGACGATATAGAGGGCGTAGACGGACTAAAGGTTCTGAGATTGTAAATTGTATCAATTTTTGAAAAAGGGTAGATAGAGCTCTGAGGCATGATTCTGGAGCCAGAATCTTGTAACGGAATAATGACTTGTATCTGTGAAATTGTATATGACAAACGATTTTGATAATATATATGGAAGGACCTGGAATTTTGAAATATTTTGTGTAATTCTTTGTTCATGGTTATGAGTTGTCTCTTTATCTTACTTCTTTATGTTTGATAAGATCAATGTGCTATAACTATTTGCAAATGTTGTCACAACTTGATTGTATTTATTACCAGTTATGAATGAGTTCATATCTGTCCTTTGATTAGTTCTTCTTTCACAAGAATATGGTGAATCTTGAAGATTCTGGAAACCCACCTAAGTATTCTCCTTTCCCTTCACTATCTTCTTTTCTTGGTTGTGCTTTGGGTGAGACTTGTTCTATATAGAGGAGATGAAAATTCCATCTCTCTATACTATTCATTACATATTTGCAATCATTTCACTATTCATTACATATCCCCCCATAGTAAGATTGATCTTATTGCATTTTCCTGAGCAATTGATAGTTCCTCCATCTGCAATCATTACTTGATACTATGGTGTTGGATATACAAAGCAATTGAGATCTTTGGCTAATTTATAGTGAATGAAATTATGAGTACTGCCAAAATCAATTAGGACTATTACCTTTTTCTTTTTGATATATCCTTCAATCTTGAGGGTTTGAGGAGTGATAATTCCAACCAATGCATTACACGATATTATGGGAGTCAACTCTTCAAACAAAATTGACTCTAGGTTTTCATCTTGAGATGGTTCTTGTTCTTGTTCTTGTTCTTCTTCCTCTTCACAATCTATGTAGAATAATTTCTTCTCACCACACTTATGTCCCTTACTGTACTTGCTGT
>JZKD02S1463803.1:279172-299007 GCA_000966675.3 Picea glauca
TACTTTCAACATTTCTTTCCACCCTAAATGCATTCTCCAATGATTTGGGTTCCCAAAGGAGAACCTCATGTTGAATTTTATCTCTTAAAGTTCCTATGAATACATCAATCAAGTGATCATCTAGAATATTTTTTACCTTTATATTCAATCTTTGGAAGTTCTCAATGTGCTATGTAATTGAACCATTTTTCTTGAGATTTATCAATTGGCTAAAGAAGGTATTGCACCATGTATCCTCATAGTGTGTTATCATTTCTTCTGTGAAAATTGTCCAAGTGACGAGTGATTTGTGAGAACAAATCCATCTATACCATACAAATTGATTGGGTTATAAATAAAAAGAAGCAATTTGTACCTTTTGTGTATGTGGCACATTATGTAGATCAAAGAATTGCTCCATCTGAAGTATCCATGTGATAGGGTCCTTGCCATCAAAATTCCTCATATCAATCTTAGGAACGTGGTTGGTCTTCAACCCAAAGTTGGAGTTTCTCCATTCTTGATTCACCTTCCTTGTTTCCTCATCATGAATTTGATGGGATAAATTTTCACTTTCAAGTGTCCTCTCTATTACAAGATGTTTCAATACTTCCAAGATCTACTCTTTTAAACCATCCATCTTTGCCTCCAACTTAGCTTCCATCTCTTGTAGTTCATATTTTGTTACTGTCTTCCTTTGTAAATCATTTATGTCCCTACGAATTTCTTCACCTTCATCAAGAGTCCAAGTAGGATTGTCTGGAGGCATATTTGGTGTAGAATTTCCCTTTTTTGGTGGCATGTTGGCCAAGTATCACCTTAAACCTTGATTTTGAGGTGTTTCTTATAGACAATATTCCTTTTATTGTATCTAAAATTTTTTGGCCCTTATGAGTATTAAATTTTATTTTTTGTAGGTCTATGATATTTATTCTCTCCAATGCCATAGGTCTGATCAAAATTGGATGTGCCAAGTGGAATTTATGGTAACTCCCCCACAACTTGTTGATTTTTGGTCTTTCCTAGATCTCACTTGTATAGCATTCCCCGTACAAAATAATTGATATAAAATTCTAAAATTTGTACCATAAATAATACAAACTGTCCGATATGCAATGCAACTAGTCTAACTCAATTTGGATACTCTAGGAATAAGTTATGATTTTTTTACCTGGAACACCTTCTTGAGACTAGTCAATAGGACTAGTCAAATACCCTATCTTTCACAGGGTGTATCTACAAATGAAAGATGACCCAAAAGACAAAATTTTTACCACATATACCATACTAATTTATCTAAATATCCTATGGAGTTCAGGGTCTAAAACATTACATAAAATTTTTAATAGTGAAAATTACGCAATGACTCAGTTCAGGATAATTCTACAAGCCTATCTTGCACAGGCTATATCTCTGAAGGTATAAGGTCTCAGGAGATAAAAATTTAACCCAACGTACCTAGATCCATATAATAAATATCCTCCAAGTCATTCCTTCTGAAACATTGTAGAAAACAAGTGATAGAAAAAATTCCAAGGTGTCTCAGATGTAGCAGCGAAATCCCAAGACCTTGATCTTTGATGCCATATGTTAGGAACCAAATATCAATATAGCATAGAAAAACCTCAGAATAAGTAATCAACGCCTTGAAAAGAAGATAAATTCAGATAATAAGCCTCTTCATGGGGGAAACCTCCTTATTCCCACATAAATTTTCAATTCCAAGATGATTCAAAATGAAAATGTCTCCTTGGTATATATAGAAGACTAGGAGGTATAATTACAACTAATGGAATAAATCCAACATAAATAAAATAACATTACTAATGTAATATGCCCCAATTAAGGGGTAATGAACCATTATTTAGGGCTTAACAACGGATGAAGAAACCATGGAGGAAGACCTCTGACTTGGTTACAAGTACAACTATAAAGTTATTGTTTATCATAGGAAAAGCATGGGGCGGACCCCAAGATCTAGTTTGTGAAATAAGGTAAATACAAATCATTCCACATTATCCTTTTATTACTTATAAAATACATAAATGTTTGATATCATCCATAAATTTAATGTCTTACTTTCTTTTGATAAGGGAAGCAACACTATCAATTAAAACATTAGTACTAGACAACAATGCGTTTATAGTGCAGTGTGGCCAGAAGATCATGGTGCTCCCAAGTAGCCCCATCCCAGTGGGGTGTAGCCCCACGATGTTCCTGTGAATGAGGCCCATGACGGTAAAATGACTGTATATTAATCGTATACTTAATAATTTCATACTTATAAATTTTGTACTTATAATTTTTATTACTTATACATTTAAGGTTTTGTCCTTATAAATTTTGTCATTTCACTGGAAGATAATTTTGTAGTTGAGCCTCCTCGACCTAAAGATCAGGGATACAGTGAAACCATTCCAATGGTGCCCACTAGTGGACCAAGTAAATAATTACGTTGTAGAGTTTTTTTTTTTTAATATTAATGAACTACTTCAATGATATTTAAAAATTGTCCATAAAGATTTTATATTTCTTGTTTTTGTAGGCGATGGCTCCTCAAAGAAACCTCCATGCCATGGGTATGAGACTAGGCATTCTCAGCATGAGAGGACTGGAGAAACATCAGTTGTTGAAGAGCCCCTATAAAACAAAGACATGGAGGTTGATTAATTACGTAAGAATTGGACTAGAAAACTAAAGAAGACTAAAATAAATTTATCATGTATAATGATTTTATAAGATAGATCAATGTACATTATATAGATAGTATATTTGGAACATATTTTAGATGATTAATCTCATTTATAAAAAAAAAATATGACATATGCCTTTGAATGATAAACCTCATTTATAGATTTACAAACACTTTTTATCAAGTTTGAATATTTTTAATGCATATTTTTTATTAGATTATAGATTGGGTATTAGAGAATTGAGAGTGATGTAAGGGGAGGGAGGGGCCATATGAGCTTCCACCTTCACATGGATGGCCCTGTTGAGTAGAGAAAAATTTATTGGAGCCATTTATTCTTGGAGCAAACCTCTCTCAATCCAATGGAGCAACAAGATAGTCAATGTTGACTTTGTTGTTGCTCCTTCAGATCGAGGGAGGTTTGCTCCAACATAAGACGACTCCAATAAATTATTCTCGAAACCAAGATGATCTTATTCATACCATTCATATGATATGTGTGTGTGTGTGTCACTATTTAATATCATATCATATGGATTTTCCAAAAGAGAATATCAATGGTGTTTACTATTTGCAATCTTGTCGGTTTTAATTTCTATTAGGATTTATTAACATGTATTAAAAGTATTTTTTGTTTTTTACTAAAAAATAATTATTATTATGTTTTTATTTACTAAAGTATGCAATTCACTCATTTTCATATTCTCTAGATGTTGTAATGTCTCATGAAAAAATTAGTGGATTCTAACTTGTTGATGCTTTGAAAACAGTAAAGGCTCAATAGGACAAGGTATACATTATAGTATTTTTTTCATAGGATAGAGTATGCTCTTTTTCACATCCATCAATCTAGTTGTGTGGCATCTACTCTCTTTTGAAAGTTGAAACTCATTCCAAAATTATTTTCTTTTGCTTGATGCCCGGTTCTGACACTTTTGTCGTATGATGTACACACTTTCATGGTTGTTGGAACTATTTTCTTGTTCACCATCATCTTCCTCATGTACCGTGCAAAAACCATGTTCATCCAAAAACTCATGTGGCACCTCAAATGCTTCATCAAGAACTTCCTTAATATACTTAGAAACTTGGCTATCCAACTGTTGGTTGGGTGTAACACAACATCAATATGTATCCAACACTTCAACATGTTCGAAATAAGTTGATGTGATTTCTTCAACCATTTCTTGGTCATTGAAATTAGTGCTTCATTCATCTAAGGCACTCAAAAGTTGCACAGTTTCTTCTACAGTTGGAAAAGGTTCTACCCAAACCTTCTATTTTGTTATGTTTTTTTTAATCTGTCTCATCAAAAATTTACTAAACACCCTATTTGAAATGGTTAACCACTCTCCTATAATAGCCTTCAATTCTAGTTCACATATCCCTACTAAACATTACATAGAAACATTTCTTCACTACTTTCATCTTGTTGGTCTCTGCAATGATGAATAACACTCAGCAGGTGTTGAAAATCATGAAACATTTCTTGAATTGTTCCATCATATTGCAATCAAAGGTTTTCCTAGCTAAGTCCTTCAACACACTGCCCAGACTGCATGTTAAAGTTGTTATCTATCAAAAACTTGGAATCCTCATGGTTTTTCACTACTTGTGCACTTTTCTTAGTGCAACATATTTTCCCTTGGTGACTTCCCCTATCAACAACATCTACAACTATCACTATATCAAGCCTCACCAAGGCATTATACATTTTTTGTAGATTATTGCAAAATACTTTGAATCCTTGTTTAGTACTTTCTTAAATTCTACATACTTTCTTGTGACACATATCCTGTATGCTATACTGCTTACATTTTCTAGTCAATTTATTTCACTACTAATTAATGTATATGTACAAAAAGAATCAAGGATGACTTTGTTAAATTTAGAGTTTCTATTAATTTCTTTTCAATTTACTAGACAATAATAGAATAAGTAGGATCACTGAGAGAAACACAATCAAAAGGTACACAAAATTTTATCCTGGGAAACCCTCATGGGGAGAAAACCCAACAAAAAATTCCTTAATATAGATTTCCAATATAATGCCAAGATAAAAGACAAAACCACCAAGAATAACCAAGACTGAGCATGTTCTCCTCTCTCCTTCTTATGGAAATGACAACTATCTCCCAAAATATGCGCACTAGATGAGTGGTTGAGTGAATGAGAGAATGACATCATCCTCTCTTTTTTATACTAGCTGATAGGATCTAGGGTTGTGTCTTTTCACTAAGCAGGGCCAACTTCTTCAACTAGTGGATGAAGCCACTTTAAATTATCCCTAGGGGTCGACTTCTCAATTAGCACCAATTGATTAGGGTTTCACAAATCCAAAAAAGGGGATTTGGTCATACATAAGTCCCAACATGGTAAATCCACAAAAGGCTATTGATCCATAAGATAATAACTCAATTATAATTAGAATATTTTTCACAGTTACAATATTTCAACACCCCCCCTTAACAGGAAGGGTATTCTACAATACAACATCATTAGGATCATTAGCATGAGGCTAAAATAACCACATTATGAACACGAGGTTGAGATAACAATATCATCAACATATAAAAAAACAATGAGGTAGGTGTAACAAAAAAAAATTGTGGTACTCTGAAAGTCCCTAGGGATATGCCTAGGAATCATAAGATTCCCTGGGATATAAAATCCTAATGGAGCTACCACGTGGTACTCTAACAGACCATCCTTACAGGACCTTCAGGATCTTCCAAAGAATCATGATATTCTCTAGGATTATAAAAATCCTAGAGCTACCACTAATGAACAAAGTTGGCATATACATGCACATGTACTCTGATAGACCATCCTTACCATACCTTCAGGATTTGTCCAGTGATGATTAGTCCCCTAGGATATAAAATCCTAATTGAGCTACCTATTGTTGGTCGGGATACCATAGTATCATCAACATCACTCCCCCTTTCTAGGGAGGTCATTTTGGACTATACCAAGACTTTCTTGAAATTATTCAAAATTTACACGCGACAGAGGCTTGGTCAACACATGTACAACCTGCTCATCCATGACAACATATTGGATCTTTATAGCTCCCCTCTACACCATATCACAAATGTAGTGATACCAGATTTCTATGTGCTTCGACTTATCATGAAAAACATGGTTGTTTTTAATCTTCATGCAACTCTGGTTATCACATAGAATCATGGTGGCTTCCATCTCTAGATAAAAAAGACATATCAACAACTTTTGAAGCCATATTGATTTGCAACTAGAAAAACATGTTGCAATGTATTCTACTTCTGTCGTGATGACATAAATACTAGATTTCTTCCTACTCTACCATGAAGTCATGGATGAACCCAAATTGAAACAACATCCTAAAGTACTATTTCTATCATAAACACTTCCATCCCAATCTAAATCAGTATAACCAACCAGTTTGAAGTCATGATCTCCAGAATAATAGAGACCATATTCCAATGTCCCCTTAAGGTATCTCATCACATGTTTTTAAGCTACAAGGTGAACATGTCTGGGATCTACTAGATACTGACTCAATGTGTTGATACCAAAGCATATATATGGCTTGATATTCATAAGGTACATCAATTAACCAATAATATGTTTGTACAAAGTATCATCAACCAATACTGACAAAGTATCAATCATGAGCTTCAACTTTGTTTCCATGGGTGTGTTCATGGATTTACATTCCAACATGTCAAATATCTTCAGTATTTCAACTGCATACTTCCCTTGGTTAAGGAATATCTTCTTTGATTTCTGTCAAACTTCAAGACCTAAGAAATAATGCATTAGGCTTAGGTATTTCCTCTCAAATTCTGTAGCGAGCTTCTTCTTACAATCTGTGATGAGATTTTCTTAACTTGTCAATAATAATTTATCCACACATAGCAGCAATATAATTTTTCCATCATCCACAATATTGAATTAAGGATTGGGATCAACTTTACTCTTGGTAAATCCCAGGCTCATCGAAAAACTACCAATTCTTCCATACCAAGTTCTTGGAGTTTTCTTCAACCTTTATACAGGAGTCTTCTTGTCCTCTACTTTGAAATCAAATTCTCACAATTCATTGTACCAAATTGGTACACTTTCTCAGCTTCAACTTAATATGCACAACCATGTGTCATCTCTATGTGATTTTTGAAAAGATTTATCTGTCTCACTATCTGAGAGTATGTCTTCTACTCTCTCTACAATTGTTCCTTTGAGACTGGGACTTTGCACCTGCAGCTTCTCTGAAGCTGAGAATCATAGTAGCTGTTGAAATTTGAGAGTATTTCCTCTACTCTATGATGACAACAACTTCATCTAAAAATGAGAGTGGCTCGATAAATGATACTAAAAATATCTCTTCTTCTTTCATGGAGGTAACTCTATTTTCTATTGTAGTAATGTCTCCATGGATCGACTAATGTACTGCATGAACTGCCACTCAATTTTAAATATGGAGATTTCTCCCCCTGCATCTCATACTGTATATGAATCATGGTTTTTTTGTTTGTCTTCAAAAATACTGGAACTATTTCTTGTTGGCGAAATTTCTATTTTTGGCACACTAGTTCAATGGGACTAACACTAGTTCAGTGGGAGTTAAATGACTAGTTCTATTTTATACTTTCTAATTTTATACCATCATTATTATGTGTGCATTCCTAATTATAGGATGCCATTGCCTATATGAGTGAATATCACTCAATCGTTGATTAGATAATAATATACATTGATTCTCATTCTTCATATTGTATCTCTCTTCCTTTTCTTGATAATATTTGTTTGTGTATGCTTTAGCTAGGTCTCCTGTGTAGGTTTCCATGAAACACTGACATGGTATTAGATCTGAGCTGCTTGGAGCAAAAAATACAAGAGAAAGAAGAGAGAAAGAAGATTTGAGTAAACCTAGTTTCCGCAATCATCACGGCCTATCCCTATCGAAATGTGCGGTGATTGGAATCATCGTAGCCTATCCCTATCGAAGGGTGTGACAGTCACACTCAGACTTAAGAAACTTTATTTTTTCAGCATCGTCACAGCCTATACACAACCAAGGTGTGACATCATCGCACTGTGTTCTTCATCCAGGGTGCGACGATTTAGTTTTTCAAAATCTTTGCATTGTGTCCTTCACTAGGGTGCGATGATTCAACACCATTCCACTTTATCCTTCTCTAGGATGCGATGATTTAGCAACCCTCCAGAAAATTGGGTTTTTGAAGTAAAATAGCCATATCTCAGAATACCCAATTTGGGTCGGGCTGAGCTTTTGACCAGAGACATATAACATAGGGATGGTTATTCTCACCAAAAATATCCAAAACCAACATCATATTTTAGGATATATAGTTGTTTTATCATATCTATAGCTTCCATAGAACCATCTGTCATATCTCAGAATCCACAAACTAGGTTTTCAGGATCTTTTCAGAATCAATAGCAGAGATGGAGACAATACAAATTATTCAATCAATTCTGGTGATAACAATCACACCATACAACTATTTTGAATGTAATTCGAAGGTCGCATTCCAACTCAAAATAAAATGATTGTATAATTTGACAATGGTGACAGAAACATAACCTACATCAACTCTTGAGAAAACCAGATGGGTGAACCATAAGGATGAGGCCATATGATTACTTCTTGAGTTAATATTCACTGATATATGGTTTCATGTTTCCACATGAAAGACTCCAAACAAGATATGGAACACCTTGGAATCAGTCTTTGGAAAGAAGGATGAGATGCGAGGTCATATGCTTGAGGTAGAGTTGAATACCTTAAACCCTAAAAGTTTTGATAATATAGAGGATTTCTTTACTAAATTTAAATATTTGATTTTGACCTTGGGTGAATGTGATATTGACAAGTCTACACAAGAGAAACAACTTATTCTAACAATATTGGCCAAGATAGGACCAGAATATGTTGTATATGTCTCCAATTTCCATTCTAGCAGATGTCTTTTGGGCCCAAATTGGAAAATACCTACGATAGATCAATTCATTGAGTCTCTCACACAAGATCACAAAAAAATCATACATATGGGCCTCATGAAATATACCAAAGCACATGCACTCACCATTCATCATGGAAAATGATCATCCAATCAGAAATCAAAGAAGAAATGAAAGGAGCTATTACATCTAGATTAAAAGGAGGGATATTCCAAAACCTTCAAGGATTCTTCAGGTTCCAAAGATTCTTCAAATTCCAAAGGGAAGAAGAAGAAGGGAAAGTAGTGCACATATTGAAATAAAATGAATCATGAAGAATCCACATGCATGAAGAAGCAGATCGATCATATGACACATGTAATTCAGAAGAATAACCTTGGAGAATTCATTCCAAAAGGAGCCAAGAAGAAGAATGAAGAAGAATATGCTCCTAAGAAAGGTAATCATCATGCTATGATTGCAATTAATTCCTCATATAATCCATGGATTATAGATTCTAGCGCATCACATCATATGGAATCTAAAGAGGAAGTTTTTACTTCTTTGATTTCATGCTTCGTACCTCCTATTCTCATGGGGAATGATACTCCAATAGAATTTGCAGGAGAGGGAAGAGTGGAACTCCCTAATGGAAGTTTTGAGAATGTCTTACATGTTCCAAAGATTTCTATAAATTTTCTCTTAGTTTATCAGATCACTCAAATAGGTAAAAGGGTTGAATTTACAATAGATTCAGTTACTATACTTGACATGCATGACAATTCCATTATCCCAATTGGTGAGGTAGATCCCAAATCACAGTTGCATAAGTTCACTAAGTTTATTGACTATGACTCATCTTTTATACTTACACATGATAATGATAGTAGTAGAGTATGGCATGGGATATTTGGTCATTTAAACTGTAGGTACATGCAATGAATTTCCAAGAAAGGAATGGTCAAAGTCTTGCCAGACATTCAATTTTCTGAAAGGGTTTGTGAAGGATGCATTCTTGGCAAGCATCCTGAAAATAAATTTGAAAAGAGGAAGGAAAAGAGATCCTTCACTTCCTTGGAGCTTTGTCACAGTGATCTCATGGGTCCATTTCCACATCTGTCCATCAAAAAAGAAAGGTATGTTGATGGACATTGCTTTCCAAGGCTTAATCAATCAGTCCATCGTAGTTTACTTAGATGATGTGACTATATTTTCTAAAAACAAAACCGATCATCTAGCTCACTTACGAGTCGTTCTACAGTGATGTCGTAAATATGACATCTCCTTGAATCCTAAAAAATCTATCATCGCAGTAGAATAGGGTAAACTCTTGGGATTCATTGTGTCAAGCGAAGGGATGATTATCAACCCCAAAAGGACTCAATTCATCGCGAAACTTCCCCCTCCTACGTCCAAAAAATCTATGCAGTATTTCCTAGGCTAGATTAACTTTGTGAGAATATTTGTCCCCAGTTTCTCCGAAATGGTCAGGCCTTTACAGAATTTGATTAAGAAAGACACCCAATATCACTGGGGACCCCTAGAAATTCAATATTTTAATGCAATAAAGAATGCCATAATAGACGCTCCGTCTCTCATGAGCCCCGATTTTTCACAAGACTTTACACTCTATACTTTTGCTTCTGACCGTTCCTATGCCACCGTCCTAACCCAAAAGAATTCTGAGAACAATGAAGTACCCATTGCCTTTATGAAATCCTCTTTCAAAGGCACTGAACTTAATTACCCATTGGTATATTGACAACCCTACATTGTTTTCAAAGCAGTTAAGCACTTCCGATCCTATCTTTTGAAGTCTAGGACGAAATTCATTGTCCCCTACCTAGCCGTGAGGAACCTGTTAGTGAAGAAGGAACTAGGTGAAAAGAGAGCTAACTGGGTCACCTCTTTGCAAGAGTATGACTTAGAAATCACCCCATCTCAGATAGTGAGAGGCCAAGGGTTATGCAAGTTAGTTGCTGATTCAGCAGCAGGACAACAAGAAGAAAGAAATAGGTTAAACATAGGACAACACGATCAAAATCTAATCTGTTGCGCACAAAACTCTGTCAGTCCTTGGTATGATGATATAAGATTCTGTCTTGAACATGGATCAAGCCGCCGTCACCTGGATCCCGCTAAAAGAAGAGCGTTGATATTAAAGTCCGCCTCCTTTCATCTGGTAAACAATACCCTGTTTCGTCGAAATTTTGACGGCGTACTGATGCGCTGCCTTGAAAAAGATGAAACAGAAAAAGTATTTCTCAAGTTGCATGCAAGAGAAGTTGGTGGTCATTTTGGTGGTGAAACCACTGCCCATAAGTTTTTAAGAGCCAGTTATTACTGGCCCACGCTTTTTAGAGATGCCCATTCCTTTTGTCGTAAATGTATCAATTGTCAGAAAGCATCAGGGTGGTTACAAAAACCAGCCTTTCCTTTGCAGCCCGTTTCAGTATATTCTCCTTTTCAGCAGTGGGGCCTTGATATCATAGGTCCAATCAACCCTCTGTCCTCACAACAACACAATTTTATTGTGATAGCCATAGATTACTTTACCCAATGGTATGAAATTGCTGCGTTAAGAACCGTCAACACCAGTCAAGTAATTGCCTTTCTAAATTCGAATACTATCACTCGTTTCAGTATCCCTGACTGTTTAGTATTCGATAATGCTTCTTAATTTTCTTCTCTTGAGATGAGCGAGTTCACTTTGGAAAAAGGAATTAAATTGAAGTATTCTTCTAGCTATTACCCCCAGGGCAACGGATTGGCAGAATCAACAAACAAGAACTTGATTAAAATCATCAAGAGTATGGTGGTTGAAAATCACAAAAATTGGCACAATTCACTGCTGAACGCACTGTGGGCTGATAGGGTAACACCAAAAGATGTTGTAGGTAACTCCCCCTTTTTTCTCATTTATGGTAGAGAATAAATTCTGCCACCTCACATTCTTCTTCCTTCACTTCAGTTGTCGCAAATAATCCAAGAGGAAGATTGTCCCCCTTTGGAAAACCGAATTAACGCTTTAATGAAGCTAGAAGAGGTAAGAGCCCAAGCTAAACGTAAGTTAGATCAACATCAACTATTGGTTAAAATCTGGTTCGATTATAACTCTTCTTCTGATAGGAATTTTGAAGTAGGTGACCTTGTTCTGAAATGGAACAAACCACAGGAGGGAAAGGGAGAGCACACGAAATTTCAAAATTTGTGGCTTGGACCATTTTAATTGCTGAAAAGTTGGGTCCCATTTCTTTTCGATTGAAGAATCTAGAAGGGCAGCTTGACACCTATCCTATGAATGGCCAAGCCTTGAAAAGATACTTTGCTTGATAACTACCCTTGTATATTATGTACATATTTTTCTTTTGTTTGCTTTTTCGTTTGTTTTGTTTTGTTTTGTTTTGTTTTTTATTTTTCCTCTGAATTTGTCAGCTTGTGTTTTTGGAAAATACACATACCTGTACACTGAGCTATGTAGACAAAGACAATAGAAAATTCCTGCCCTGAAATAACTGTTAGGAAAATTTGTACAAACATCAATTGTATACTTTTGAAATGTACATCTGTGTTGGCAAAAAGTTTTTGTTTGAAAGAAGATGATTGATTTCGATCTCTGAGTAAATCTTGTCATGATCATCTATTATCTTTTTACATTGTCCCTATTCCTTAAAGGAATGACTCAGAAGATGTCTCCCTGTCTTAAAAAGTTGTTTTTGTAAATGAAACATCTCTGGATCTAAATAAAGGATAGTTCTAAAAAATTCTGATGAGTTCTGAAAAAATATGTTAAAATATCATGATTTTCAGCGTAACCCCACTCAACTATATATCTATGAATTTTTTTTTTATTATTATTAATAAGAGCTGTGGGAAGTGCTTGTAAACCCATCGGGATACTGAATAGGTTTGCTGGCAGCGGGTAAATGCATGCATGATGCCAGGACAACTTTTTTGGGGTACTGAATAGGCCCGTTGGCAGCAAAGCAATGTCAGGTATATGAAAATTTGCAAATAAGAAACCTCTTTAATGTCCTTTATTCTTATCTAGAACTTATTGGCAGGATACAGATGTCAGAGTGGGTTAAATGGAAACCCTATCGAGGCTATGGACACCTGCTGGCAGCAGTGGCTCTGTCAATAGTATTGGAGATTTTATCGTTAATGTCATGACTCGTTGGTCTTAGGAATGTTATCTGTTTTCATCTTTTAAAACACTGCTGGAATAGTTGGTTAATGATGATGTTTATACGATTTTCTGGTTGTTATTTTTGAGTTGGGATTATCTTTGTTGTCCTAATCTGAATTTGTTCTTTTATCAGAGATAACTGCTTCTACCAGTGTGTCGCCATTGTTGGCAGCCAATTCACATTTTTCTACTGTCTTATAAGATGCCTACACTAATGTTTTGCAAACCTTAATTTTTCGTTGCAATTCTCAAATAAACGACACTTTTATTTTTGCGCTATTTGCACACTTACCTTCGTTTGTTTTCACGACTGTAAGCGTGAAAAATTGGTCTTTCGAAGTCGCATTAGAATCATTATTGAATTGTCATTATCCTTCTTGTTGATATGCCTATTGCGCTTACATTTTACTTATCATTATACAGTTGGCAAGACCTTTTGATCTGCACTCATTTGACATTCTTTGATTGATCACGTAGTTTCGTTTCATGAGTGATTAAGTTTGTGATTCATTGGCGATTGGATTTATATGTTCTTTGATTTGATCTACTTGACCATTGGTTTCATAAAAATACATAGGTGTTATGTTTAAACCCTAGATATATATCATTTAATATGACACCTAGTTCATGTGATCAAACACATTGGCACATTGGTTAAACTCTTCGTATGATTTGTTCTATAAAACGCATTGGCGCATTGGTCCAACACTTGGGATTGGTTTTGATTTGTATGTTGGTTTTAAATCTATGGCATAATGTTTGATTGCGTGCATGGTTTATCCACTTACCAAAGGTTTCAATGGATTGATTGAAATGGCATAGTTATAACACATGTGCGTTGTGATTTGTATAGTTGAAAGTGTCAGTGGTTGTACCTTGGAAATAACTATTATGCATGGCCAGCGAATAGGTCCACCACCTTTGCACGATGTCATTAATGCCTATCCCTTATCCCTGTTTCACCTCTGTTAGCTCGGGTAACCCTTCATGCACTCTGCTCCTGTATATGCTACGATTCAAACCCTAGACTTACCATGTGCTCTTCTCAATGGCACCGGTGGTGTGAATTGAGCTGAACGGTAGCCAAGCCTTACTGTTGTTCGACAATGCATGGAAAGACTTAGAGGATAGTGGTTGGATCACCTTTGTACAATGATTCGAGGGTTTTAATATATTTGTTGCACAGCAGTTCACCCTGACTTTTGATGGTGGTAGGGCCAAGGTAGGTGACATTCAGTTGGAAATCAGTGAAGAGTTCATTAGCTCTGCCACAAGGTTACCGTCCATGGTCCAGCATTGGTTTAAAAATTCTAAAGTAGAGGAGGTGCCATGGTCACTACTGTTCGTCTCACGAAAGGTCACATCCTGTGACAGAGGTATGCCCATTTCCACACTTAAACCATGATGGCATGACCTTTTGATGGTGGTCAAACAATTCATGACCTGTGAGGGTCGATATGGACTCATTTTTCTTTATCACCTTTGACTGTTAATGAAGTTTATAGGGTATCCATTGAATATTCCTTTTTACTTCCAGCATAGCCTTTATAAAATGTCAAAAAGGTTTAAAAGAGAAAAGCCTGATAGTAGCCAGTTCCACCATGGCCTAATCAGAATCATCGTTATTCATCACTTAAATCTCCACGGTGATAGCTGACAAGTTTTTATCTCTCGAAATGGTTTTGTTGAGGCAGAGCCCATCCAAGTTGAAAAGCTTGTGGTTAATGAAACTAAGGTCAGGCCACCCATACCATTCCATGTCCTATTTACCTCTCCTAAACCCTCGGTTGACCCTGATATTGACCTACCCGACGTTATAACTGAGAAGGATGAGGCTATAAAAAAGCCTGTAAGCAAAAAGGTCAAGATAAACCCTACTGTTGATGGTAGAGGTAAAAATAATGCTCGGATTATCTCGAGAATGGATAGAAATAAACCTAAACCTAGTGCTGAGGAGAAGCCCATAGTCCTCAGTGAAGACTCAGACTCTGACATAGAATTCTTCCTAGCTAGTGAGTACCCTTACTCACAGGGTCTGTGCTCCGAACCACCCTATGACTCGTTTCTAATCTCCCCCCTTGCCTAAGGAACAATCCTAGATAGCCTGGGATCAAGCTACCTAACGAAACCCTCGACAATTTAACCAAACCCTCACCTGCGTTTTCGAAGCCCGGACAATCGTCATGTGACCAATGTGATGTGTGGTTGGAACGATACTATATAGATGTCCCCTTACTACAGTCGAAGATCCAATCATTGGAAAACCAAGTTGCAGTGTTGACCAGCCAAAGGGACAAGCTTCAAGCAAATGATAGGAAGCAAAAAGCCACTGGTTCCATCGTATTTAGGAATGTTGAATCGACTACAACCGTTGTCAACTCCAAAATGTCATGATCAAGCTGTCTGCTCGTCATCCAGGTATGAATTTAGGTATCAATTTCATTTTTTGAATTCCTCGGATTAATATAATGAGTTGAGTTTGGTTTTCAAATAGCTCTATCTATCATTTGAAATGGCTCTGTCATAATGTTGTTCATCCTGTACATTGTTTTTCGTTTTGCTAAAATTGAATGAGGTTATGATTTGGTTAAATGATTTGGTCATGCCTAGTTTAGCAATTGATAGGTTTTCATCAGATTTGATTTGTTTGTTTGTTGAGTTAATGAAATCGATGGTTTTCTTTCAATTGGATTTGTTTGTATCTAATATGAACAGGAGGTTTTCATGCTAAATTTAGAGTACGATCATGTTTTGATTTGGTATGATTTCATTATGGTTAGTTTGTATGCTGTGATTTTGGAATGACTTCGTGAGTTTGAATTGATGTGATGTAATCTTCTAAATTAGGAATACAACTTTGATTGACTCTGATTTGGAAAGAACGACTCTGTTTCGTATGAAAATGATATTCTCATTTAAGCCTGTACAAAAGATATCTACGCCCGAATCATGGAGCGGTTTTGATTCACAACAACTATGTTAAACTCCAACTGTTCAATTCGCTCTTGTCTTGATTGGATTGTTGTGTATTTTTAGTTAGTACGATTGTTTTCATGAGTTGGATTCGTATCATAGATGCTTCTCTGCTTGATTTTAATTTGCAAAACGAGTTGATTAAACCCAGATCGACAAATGTTATCTCTGTCAAATTCGGTTAATAAGTTCGTTTTGAAATGAACGATTTCATTCAATGTCAATCGATTTGTTTGCCCCAAATAGAAATAACAAATGATTGAACAAATCCCATAGATCCTGTTATCAATCGATTGATTCCATTATCATTTCGTTTGTAGTAATTGACACAGTAGTTTTGATTTGATGGATCGTTTGTTTATGTTAATACAGCTGTATCGAATCTGAAAGTGATCCTGATGTTTTCATATAGATTCGGTCATGTTTCCTATTGATGGATAAGGCAATCGATTTGTTTAACTGTATCTATTCTAGTTTGATATGAAAATGATTTTATTACTATTCATTACAATTTTGTTTACCCGATTTTGTGACAACAAACGAAACAGAGTATATGCATTTATGTAGTCGTTTGATTGATCTTAGTCGTGTTTTGATCTCAAACTAGTATAACAATTTCAATTTGAATGATTTGTTTGTCTTTCAAAAGCTATTAGATACTTGTTAATAGTTGAATTTAATTCTTTAAACATTTGAATTGATTTTAATGTTGATTCAGTATCTGATTTAGACCAACTACAAAATCGCAAGATTCTGTAGCTAGTCTATAGAATTAGATTTTTTATCATTTTATCAATAAAATATCCTTCTAACTTGTCCATTTTTAACCCTTTTTAGGTATATCCAAATTGCATTAGGCATGCTGGATAGTCTAGGAGATATTTGTGTGTTTTAGTTTTATTTTAGGTTCCTAGTTTAGTCAGACTTGGGATATCTTCCCAGATTTTATGTAAACAGTTTTGATAACTTCCACAGGGATGTTTTACCCTGTGGAAGGTCTTTAAATACTTATTATTTTGTGTAATAAGGGGCATCCTCACTTGTGGGAGAACCAGGCTATGGATTTCTAATACAAACTGAGATGAGAGTTGACGTTATTGCTACAGCTTTCGCTTTCATAATATCAATCTTTTCTTTCGAGTTTATGCATGTCACTTTGCAGTTGATTATAGACTACTTTAGCTATCATAGTCTATTGCAGAATGATATGATTTAATTAATTTTTTATCCATATCTGATTTCTTTCATTACTTAAAAATACAACAATTACTTTGTTTCAGTTAATGAATCACAGATTTCTCTTCTTCATTAATTGAATCATTTCGTATAGATCTTTTCATATGGGTTTATCTATCTGTGAAGATTTATAAATCATAATATTGTTGTAATTTTTATGTTTTGTTTGTCCTGTAATCATATTTGAAGAGCACTGCAGCTTATCGTTTACGACAAGCTTCTAGATAATTCGGTGTGGGTTTCCTCCTTCCTATCAGCTAAAACAATCAGTACATACAGGACAAACCTGGAGCGTTTCTCCAGGTCAGTTTGTTATTTATTTGTTTGATTAATTTGTTAGTATAATTTAAGTAGTTTAGTTAGACATATGTTTAGTTAGATTAGTAGTTAAACTCAGTATATTAGTTGTTTAGTTTAGTTAGTTTTTATTTAATTTATGTTTCATAAAATTATAAAATCAACAAAAAATATCTCTCATTGTCTTAGGGCAGAATACAAATGAGTTTTTCAGGTTTTCATTCAAATCTGTAAGTTGTTAATATTGTACATTTTGTGAATAATATTTATTTTAGTTAGTAGTTAGATGTTTGATTTCTTAGAGTTAGTATAGTTTTAGATAGTAGATTGTATATATATAGAATAGTTAGATTAGTGTATTAGTTTGTTTTATTTATTTTTTAGTTAGATTAGTTTAGTTTGTTTAATAGTTATTTTTGTTAGATTAGTTAGTTTAGAGTAGTTTTATTTTTTGTTTTCTTAGAACCTTAGATCGGCTAACGGAGCTGCTAAAATCGTCAGGGTGGTTCATCCCAAATGGCTTGGGTTATTAGACAACCCTAGACCGGTTCCACTCTCTCAGTTGACGGACGGTCGATTTTGCCCGTCAACAAATGGTGCTAGAAGGAGGGCCTGAAATTAATTAATGGCACGTGGCAGTCACAAGACTCCTCCACCACCTTATTGCTCACCTATAGTGACTAGAATCCATTCAAATGATAATATTCCCCTTCAAACAACAACTACTTCAATCGATGATCCACATATCATAGTTGAGCCAACAACCCCTAATCCTACAGGTGGTGACATACAAGAGATTGTCTGTCAATCTCTTATAAAAACACATAGTGCCTTAGCCCATTTGAGGCAACCTAACCGACTGTGGGGCCAACCTTTGGACTTCTCTGATATCAGAGAACAATTAGGAGGCATTGACCTTACTGTGAATCCTTCAGATCCAATCTTAAATCCTGCTGCAGGAGGATCTGGGATACCTCCTTCACCACCTCCATCATCTCCTTCCTCTTCTAGAGGAGGTTCCTCTGACAAAGGCAACTCCCCTTCTCAGCCTTCCACACCCACTACCCCAATGGAAAATCAGAACAACCCTGCTAGACCTTGGCTTGACCAGGATGCCGTAGCTATACCTGGAGCTCAGCATCTCTTACCTAAACACCCGGAGAAATGGCTTCCCAAGTTTGACCCTGACTCAAAACAGATCGCTGAAGATCACATTAAAAAGTTTATGTTAGCCATAAGACTCCGCAATGTCGAACATGAAGATGTTGTATATAGGTTGTTCCCTTATACTTTCGAGGGTAATGCATCCACATGGTACTTTTACCAACAACCCCATACCATCATGTCTTGGGAAAAGTTTGAGTCATGCTTTTTGGAAAAGTTCGGAGACGGTAAACCTCTGAAATTTCTAGTCATGGATCTTTCTAGCTTAAGGATGAACCCGAAAGAAAAGGTTAAAGAATTTAATCAAAGATTATTATCACTTAAAAACCGAATCCCTACGGATTCCATGCCTGCTGAGAGTCTTATAATAGCATACTACACTAAATCTTTGCATCAAAGTATAGCTATTTGGGTCAAATGATCTAAGAAAGCCACATTTTTAGAAGCCTTCAAGGAGGCCAACTAGATTGAACAATACATACCTAGCCTTAAAGACTCTACTAGAAACGAAACAGAGAATAGTTCTTCTTCCAAAAAGAATATCGAAATCCTCCCCAGACCTACTCAAAGTAAAACACAACCTGAAAGTTCTGATTTAGAAAACTTAACTAAAGTTGTTCAAAAACTATCAAATCAAGTTATAGACTTAAAAAGGATGACCGAAGAAGCTTCCTCGAGCAAAGGGCCTTACAAACCCCTATTCCAGAATCCTTTTCCTATCAACCGACCCAATCCAACCACCGAAGGCCTTAATCTAGAAAGTCTGCAATGCACTCTTCAAACAATTGTAGAAGCCCAAGATAACTTTATGTCTCTTGAGATGTTTGAGGAGGTAGTTGAACAAGAGACAGTTCAAGAACAAGAGTCTTCTCTAAACATTTTTGGACACTTCTCTGATAGAATATTTCAAGCTAACTTCGAGACAGTACATCCCTATAATACCAGGAGTAAGACAACGAACAAACCTTCTTCCGAAAACACTACAACTTCGCCTCCAAAGCAATCTAAATCAGCTGAGACTAAATAGAGTAATGTGAACCCCAACTTAGATTATGATGTAGTTGAAAATCTTAAAAATTTGAGAGCTAACATTTCTGTTTATGAGTTATTGAAGTTTCCATTTATGCTACAAAAAATGTTACAAAATATCTCAGAGAATGGAAAAAATGGTAATTCAAGTGGTAACAAGGTTGTGCACAACAAAGTTCCCCAGAAGACTTCCACTAAAGACAATCCTTATCCTAAAGATAAAGGAAGCCTTCCTGTAAGTAATGTAAATAATGTAAATAATGTAGATAAAGTAGCTTTAGAAACTGCGAGTAAAAAACCACAAGCTACTACTCTTAGTACTCGCAAAAA
>JZKD02S1463803.1:305912-334305 GCA_000966675.3 Picea glauca
CTATTCCTAGATTGAATAAATATGAACAAGATTTATTAGCTAATGTAGCTTCTAAACTTCTTCCTACAGAAGCCATGTCCCCAGATGCATTCTCCGTTGAGCTATTGTTCCGGCCATCCGTTCCTGACAACATCATGAACTGTAGATTCTTTGACGACGATCAAAAGATTATTAACTTTCTACACATGGAAGAAACCTTTCAAGGTGCGGTGATAGACGAACACACGCACGGCGACAATTTGTGCGATTTCAAGGTAATACCAGATCCGAGAACTCCTGAATCTTCATCAAATATGGTAAACTCGATCCCTAAATCTGTATTTAGATTAGAGAAGTTTTATGATCTTCAAGATAAATTTAAAAATACGGTCAACTATAAAACCAATAGTTCCTCGTTAGCTTATGAAAAAGTAAATTTAGGAATTAAGGACAATCCGCAGTGCATTAATCTAGGGTTGGGGTGTTCTCAACAAGAAAAAGTTGCATTTATTAAATTGTTCAAAGAATTTAAAGATGTCTTTGCATGGACATATGATGACCTTAAAACTTTCGACCCTAATATCATACAACATGTCATTCCTATGAAGCCCCAAACCTTACCCTTTTAACAAAAACTAAGGAAAATGCACCCCAAGCTCAAACCGACTGTTCAAAAAGAATTGAATAAGATCCTAAATGATAAGATAATTTTTCCTGTTAGGAACACTCAATGGGTTTCTAACCTTGTCCCAGTCCGGAAGAAAAGTGGGGAAATTCGACTCTGCATCGATTTCCAAAACCTTAATAGAGCGTCTGATAAAGACAACTATCCTGTCCCACCCATGGAATAGATCCTTCAACAGGTATCTGGTTCTGAGAGGCTATCCTTACTGGATGGTTTTTTGGGGTACAACCAAGTCCTGATGTCTCCACCAGACCAACTTAAAACTACCTTTCGTACCCCGTGGGGCACTTATGCTTATCGTTAAATGCACTTTGGATTGATTAATGCTGAAGCCACCTTTCAAAGAGCAATGGACATTTCTTTTCGAGGATTAATCAATCAGTCCGTTGTATTTTAATTAGATGATGTGACTGTATTTTCTAAAAACAAAACCGATCATCTAGCTCACTTACGAGCCATTCTACAACGATGTTGTAAATACGACATCTCCTTGAATCCTAAAAAATCTATCTTTGCAGTAGAATAGGGTAAAATATTGGGATTCATTGTGTCAAGAAAAGGGATGATTATCGACCCTGAAAGGACTCAAGTCATCATGAAACTTCCCCCTCCTACGTCCAAAAAATCTATGCAGTATTTCCTAGGCCAGATTAACTTTGTGAGAAGATTTGTCCCTAGTTTCTCCGAAATGGTCAGGCCTTTAAAGAATTTGATTAAGAAAGACACCCAATATCACTGGGGACCCCTAGAAAGTCAAGCTTTTAATGCAATAAAGAAGGCCATAATAGACACTCCATCTCTCATGAGCCCATATTTTTCACAAGACTTTACACTCTATACTTTTGCTTCTGACCGTTCCTATGCCGCCGTCCTAACCCAAAAGAATGCCGAGAACAATGAAGTACCCATTGCCTTTATGAGCTTCGCTTTCAAAGATGCTGAACTTAATTACCCAGCGGTAGATCGGCAAGCCTACGTTGTTTTCAAAGCAGTTAAGCACTTCCGGTCCTATCTTTTGAAGTCTAGGAAGAAATTCATTGTCCCCTACCCAGCCGTGAGGAACCTGTTAGTGAAAAAGGAACTAGGTGAAAAGAGAGCTAACTGGGTCACCTCTTTGCAGGAGTATGACTTAGAAATCACCCCAACTCAAATAGTGAGAGGCCAAGGGTTATGAAAGTTAGTTGTTGATTCAGCTGCAGGACAACAAGAAGAAAGTGATACGTCAAACCTAGGACAACACGATCAGAATCTACTTTGTTGCACACAAAACTCTGTCAGTCCTTGGTATGATGATATAAGATTCTGTCTTGAACATGGGTCAACCCCCCGTCACCTGGATCCCACTAAAATAAGAGCATTGAGATTAAAGTCTGCCTCCTTTCATCTGGTAAATGGTACACTGTTTCTACAAAATTTTGACGGCGTACTAACGCGCTTCCTTGAAAAAGATGAAGCAGAAAAAGTCTTGCTCGAGTTGTATGCAAGAGAAGCTGGTGGTCATTTTTGTGGTGACACCACTGCCCATAAGGTTTTAAGAGCCAGTTATTACTGGCCCACGCTTTTTAGAGACGCCCATGCCTTGTGTCATAAATGTATCATTTGTCAGAAAGCATCAGGGCGGTTACAAAAACCAGCCTTTCCTTTGCGGCCCGTTTCAGTAGATTCTCCTTTTCAGCAGTGGGGCCTTGATATCATAGGTCCAATCAACCCTCCATCCTCACAAAAACACAAGTTTATTGTGACAGCCATAGATTACTTTACTAGATGGTCTGATGTTGCTGTGTTAAGAACCGCCAACACCAGTCAGGTAATTGCCTTTCTAAATTTGAATATTATCACTCATTTCGGTATCCCTGACTGTTTGATAATGCTTCTTACTTTTCTTCTCTTGAGATGAGCGAGTTCACTTTGGAAAAATGAATTAAATTGAAGTATTCTGCTAGATATTACCCCCAGGTCAATGGATTGGTAGAATTGACAAACAAGAACTTGATTAAAATCATCAAGAGAATGGTCGTTGAAATCACAAAAATTGGCACAATGCACTGCTGAACGCACTGTGGGCTGATAGGGTAACACCAAAATCTTTTGTAGGTAACTCCCCCTTTTTTCTCATTTATGGCAGAGAAGCAATTCTTCCACCTCACATTCTTCTTCCTTCGCTTCAGTTGTCGCAGAAAATCCAAGAAGAAGATTGTCCCCCTTTGGAAAACCGAATTAACGCTTTGATGAAGCTAGAAGAGGTAAGAGCCCAAGCTAAACGTAAGTTAGATAAACATCAACTATTGGTTAAAATATGGTTCGATTCTAACTCTGCTTCTGATAGGAATTTTGAAGTAGGTGACCTCATCCTGAAATGGGACAAACCACATGAGGGAAAGGGAGAGCACACGAAATTTCAAAATTTGTGGCTTGGACCGTTTTTAATTGCTAAAAAGTCGGGTCCCAGTTATTTTCGATTGCATAATCTAGAAGTGCAGCTTCACACCTATCCGGTGAATGGCCAAGCCTTGAAAAGATACTTTGCTTGATAACTACCCTTGTATATTATGTACATATTTTGCTTTTGTTTTCTTTTTCGTTTGCGTTTTTTTTTTTTTTTCCTCTAAATTTGTCAGCTTGTGTTTTTGGAAAATACACATACCTGTACACTGAGCTATGTAGAGAAAGACAATAGAAAATTCCTTCGCTGAAATAACTGCTAAGAAAATTTGTACAAACATCAATTGTATACTTCTGAAATGTACATCTGTGTTGGGAAAAAGTTGTTGTTTGAAAGAAAATGACTGATTTCGATCTCTAAGTAAAGCTTGTCATGATAATCTATTATCTTTTTACGTTGTCCCTATTCCTTAAAGGAATGACTCAGAAGATGTCTCCCTATATTAGGAAGTTGTTTTTGTAAATGAAACATCTCTGGATCTAAATAAAGGACAGTTCTAAAAAATTCTTGATGAGGTCTAAAAAAATATGTTAAAATATCATGATTATCAGCGTCACCCCGCTCAACTATATATCTATGAAAAAACAAAACAAAACAAATTATTAATAAGAGCTGTGGGAAGTGCTTGTAAACCCACCGGGATACTGAACAGGTCTGTTGGTAGCGGGTAAATGCATGCATGACGCCAAGACAACTTCACCGGGGTACTGAACAGGTCTGTTGGTAGCGGGTAAATGCATGCATGACGCCAAGACAACTTCACCGGGGTACTGAACAGGCCCGCTGGCAGCAAAGCAATGTCGGGTATATGAAAATTTGCAAATAAGAAACCTCTTTAATGTCCTTTATTCTGATCTAGAACTTCTTGGCAGGATACGGATGTCAGAGTGGGTTAAATGGCAACTCTGTCGAGGCTATGGACACCTGCTGGCGGCAGTGGCTCTATCAACAGTATTGGAGATTTTATCTTTAATCTCATGACTCGCTGGTCTTAGGACTATTATCTGTTTTCATCTTTTAAAACACTGCTGGAATAGTTGGTTAATGATGATGTTTATACGATTTTCTGGTTGTTATTTTTGAGTTGGGATTATCTTTGTTGTCCTAATCTGAATTTGTTCTTTTGGCAGAGATAACTACTTCTACCAGTGTGTCGCCATTTTGGCAGCCAATTCACATTTTTCTACTGTCTTATAAGTGACCTACACTAATGTTTTGCAAACCTTAATTTTTCGTTGCAATTCTCAAATAAACAACACTTTTATTTTTGCACTATTTGCACACTTACCTTCGTTTGTTTTCAGGACTGTAAGCATGAAAAATTGGTCTTTCGAATTCGCATTAGAATCATTATTGAATTGTCGTTATCCTTCTTGTTGATATGCCTATTGCGCTTACATTTTACTTGTCATTATACAGTTGGCAAGAACTTTTGATCTGCACTCATTTGACATTCTTTGATTGATCACGTAGTTTCATTTCATGGGTGATTAAGTTTGCGATTCATTGGCGATTGGATTTATATGTTCTTTGACTTGATCTACTTGATCATTGGTTTCATAAAAATACATAGGTGTTATGTTTAAACCCTAGACATATATCATTTAATATGACACCTAGTTCATGTGATCAAACGCATTGGCACATTGGTTAAACTCTTGGTATGAATTGTTCTATAAAACGCATTGGCGCATTGGTCCAACACTTGGGATTGGTTTTGATTTGTATGTTGGTTTTAAATATATGGAATAATGTTTGATTGGGCACATGGTTTATCCACTTACCAAAGGTTTCAATGGATTGATTGAAATGGCATAGTTATAACACATGTGCGTTGTGATTTGTATAGTTGAAAGCGCCAACGGTTGTACCTTGGAAATAACTATTATGCATGGCCAGCGAATAGCTCCACCACCTTCACAAGATGTCATTAATGCCTATCCCTTATCCCTGTTTCACCTCTGTTAGCTCAGGTAACCCTTCGTGCACTCTGCTCCTGTGTATGCTATGATTCAAACCCTAGACTTACCATGTCCTCTTCTCCATGACACCGGTGGTGCGAATTGAGCCGAACGGTAGCCAAGCCTTACTGTTGTTCGACAATGCACGAAAAGACTTAGAGGATTGCAGTTGGCGCACATTTGTACAACGATTCAAGGGTTTTAATCTATTTGTTGCACAACAATTCGCCCTAACGTTTGATGGCTGTAGGGCCAAGGTAGGTGACATTCAGTTGGAAATCAGTGAAGAGTTCATTAGCTCTGCCACAGGGTTACCATCCATAGGCCAACGTTGGTTTAAAAATTCTAAAGTGGAGGAGGTGCCATGGTCACTATTGTTCGTCTCATGAAAGGTCACATCCTGTGACAGAGGTATGCCCATTTCCACACTTAAACCATGATGACATGATATTTTGATGGTGGTCAAACAATTCATGACCTGTGAGGGTCGATATGGACTCATTTTGCTTTATCACCTTCGATTGTTAATGAATTTTATAGGGTATCCATTGAATATTCCTTTTTACTTCCAGCGTAGCCTTTATAAAATGTCGAAAAGGTTTAAAAGAGAAAAGGCCGATAGTAGCCTGTTCCACCATGGCCTAATCAGACTCATCGTTGTTCATCACTTAAATCTCCACGGTGATAGCTGGCAAGATTTTATCTCTCGAAATGGTTTTGCTGAGGCAGAGACCATCCAAGTTGAAAAGCCTGTAGTTAATGAAACTAAGGTCGGGCCACCCGTACCCTTCCATGTCCTACTGCCCTCTCCTAAACCCTCGGTCGACCCTCATATTGACCTACCCGACGTCATAACTGAGAAGGTTGAGGCTATAGAAAATATTGTAAGAAAAAAGGTCAAGGGAAACCCTACTGTTGATGGCAAGGGTAAAAAGACTTCTCGGCTTATCTTGATAATGGATAGAAATAAACCTAAACCTAGTGCTGAGAAGACGCCCATAGTCCTCAGTGAAGACTCAGAATTTGACATAGAATTCTTCCTAGCTAGTGAGTACCCTTACTCACAGGGTCTGTGCTCCAAACCACCCTATGACTTCGTTTCTAATCTCCCCCCTTGCCTAAGCAAAAATCCTAGCTACCCTGGGATCAAGCTACCTAACGAAACTCTCGGAAATTTAACCAAACCCTCACCTTATTTTTCGAAGCCTGGATAGTCGTCATGTGACCAATGTGATGAGTGGTTGGAACGATACTATATAGACGTCCCCTTACTACAGTCGAAGATCTAATCATTGGAAAACCAAGTTGCAGTGTTGATCAGCCAAAGGGACAAGCTTCAAGCAAATGATAGGAAGCAAAAAACCACTGGTTCCATCGTATTTAGGAATGTTGAATCGACTATAGCCATTGTCAACTCCAAAATGTCATGATCAAGCTGTCTGCTCATCATCCAGGTATGAATTTAGGTATCAATTTTGTTTTGTGAATTCCTCAGATTAATATAATGATTTGAGTTTGGTTTTCAAATAGCTCTGTCTATCATTTGAAATGGCTCTGTCATAATGTTGTTCATCTTGTACATTGTTTTCATTTTGCTAAAATTGAATCAGGTTATGATTTGGTTAAATGATTCGGTCATGCCTACTTTAGAAATTGATAGGTTTTCATCGGATTTGATTCATTTGTCTATTGAGTTAACAAAATCGATGGTTTTCTTTCGATTGGATTTGTTTGTATCTAATCTGAACATGAGGTTTTCATGCTAAATTTAGAGCATGATCATGTTTTGATTTGGTATGATTTCGTTATGGTTAGTTTGTATGCTGTGATTTTGGAACGACTTTGTGAGTTTGAATTGATGTGATGTAATCTTATAAATTAGGAATACAATTGTGATTGACTCTGATTTGGAAAGAATGAATCTGTTTCGTATGAAAACGATATTCTCATTTAATCCTGTACAAAAGATATCTACGCCCGAATCATGGAGCGGTTTTGATTCACAACGACTATGTTAAACTCCAACTATTCGATTCGCTCATTTATTGATTGGATTATTGTGTATTTTCAATTAGTATGATTGTTTTCATGAGTTGGATTCGTATCATAGATGCTTCTTTGCTTGATTTTAATTTTCAAAACAAGTTGATTAAACCCATATCGACAAATGTTATCTCTGTCAAATTATGTTAATAAGTTTGTTTTGAAATGAACGATTTCATTCAATGTCAATCAATTTGTTTGCCCCAAATAGCAATAACAAACGATTGAACAAATGCTACATATCTTGTTATCAATCGATTGATTCCATTATCATTTCGTTTGTAGTAATTGACACAACAGTTTTGATTTGATGGATCATTTGTTTATGTTAATATAGTTGTATCGAATCTGAAAGTGATCCTGTTGTTTTCGTATAGATTCGGTCGTGTTTCCTGTTGATGGATAAGGAAATCGATTTGTTTAACTGTATCTATTCCAGTTTGATATGAAAATGATTTCATCACTGTTCATTACGATTCTGTTTACCTGATTTTGTGACAACAAACGAAACAAAGTATATGCATTTATGTAGTTGTTTGATTGATCTTAGTCGTGTTTTGATCTCAAACTAGTATAACAATTTCAATTTGAATGATTCGTTTGTCTTTCAAATAGCTATTAGATACTTGTTAATAGTTGAATTTAATTCTTTAAACATTTGAATTGATTTTAATGTTGATTCTCTATCTGATTTAGACCAGCGACAGAATCGCAAGATTCTGTAGCTAGTCTATAGAATTAGATTTTTTATCATTTTATCAATAAAATATCCTTCTAACTTGTCCATTTTTAACCCTTTTTAGGTACATCCAAATTGCATTGGGCATGTTGGACAGTCTAGGAGATATTTGTGTGTTTTAGTTTTATTTTAGGTTCCTAGTTTAGTCAGACTTGGGATATCTTCCTAGATTTTATGTAAACAGTTTTGATAACTTCCATAGGGATGTTTTACCCTGTGGAAGGTCTTTAAATACTTATTATTTTGTGTAATAAGGGGCATCCTCACTTGTCGGAGAACCAGGCTATGGATTTCTAATACAAACTGAGATGAGAGTTGATGTTATTGCTACATCTTTCGCTTTCATAATATCAATCTTTTGTTTCGAGTTTATGCATGTCACTTTGCAGTTGATTATAGACTACTTTATCTATCATATTCTATTGCAAAATGATATGATTTAATTAATGTTTTATCCATATCTGATTTCTTTCATTACTTAAAAATACATCAATTACTTTGTTTCAGTTAATGAATCACAAATTTCTCTTCTTCGTTAATTGAATCATTTCGTATAGATCTTTGCATACGAGTTTATCTAACTATGAAGAATTATAAATCATAAGATTGTTGTAATTTTTATGTCTTGTTTGTCCTGTAATCATATTTGAAGAGCACTGCAACTTATCGTTTACGACAAGCTTCTGGATAATTCGGTGCGGGTTTCCTCCTTCCGATCAACTAAAACAATCAGTACATATAGGACAAACCTGGAGCGTTTCTCCACGTCAGTTTGTTATTTATTTGTTTGATTAATTTGTTAGTATAATTTAAGTAGTTTAGTTAGACATGTGTTTAGTTAGATTAGTAGTTAAACTCAGTATATTAGTTGTTTAGTTTAGTTAGTTTTTATTTAATTTCTGTTTCATAAAATTATAAAATTAACAAAAAATATCTCTCACTGTATTAGGGCAGAATACAAATGAGTTTTTCAGGTTTTCATTCAAATCTGTAAGTTGTTAATATTGTACATTTTGTGAATAAGATTTATTTTAGTTAGTAGTTAGATATTTGATTTCTTAGAGTTAGTAGAGTTTTAGATAGTAGATTGTATATATATATATAAGTTAGATTAGTGTATTAATTTGTTTTATTTCTTTTTTAGTTAGATTAGTTTAGTTTGTTTAATAGTTATTTTTGTTAGATTAGTTAGTTTAGAGTAGTTTTATTTTTTGTTTTCTTAGGACCTTAGATCAGCTAGCGGAGCTGCTAAACCCGTCAGGGTGGTTCATCCCAAACGACTTGGGTTATTAGACAACCCCGGACCGGTTCCACTCTCTCAGTTGATGGATGGTCAATTTCGCCCGTCAACAAGACAATGGGGGGGAATATATCAACAAATATGTTTAGAATATTTGTTGTGAATCTGGTATCCAGTTGTAGCACACAGTTCCATACACCCCACCACATAATGGAGTTGTTTAAAGGAAGAACATGTCTCTCAAGGAGATGACCAGTTGCATGTTGCATGCAAGATCACTTCCTTCCAAGCTTTGGTCTGACGTACTAAACTATGTTTCTTACATATATAACATAGCACCTCATAGATCTGTTGAGGATAGGACAACTTTTGAGGCTTGGACAGGTGACAAACCACATGTTAGACACTTCCGCATCTTTGGATCTAGAGCATGGGCCCATATTCCTTCTGAAAAGAGAAAAGCCTTAGATCCATAGAGCACACCTTGCATATTTTTTGGATATCCAGATGATGTGAAGGGGTATAGATCAATTGATACCTCTACAGAATGGATCATCATTGAGTGCATTTCTCAATTTGAGGAGAGACCTTTGCATACAAATCTAGTGCAACCTGTAGATACTCTTGTTCTTCCATCAGTTCCAGATATCAGAGATGATGATTCCACATAGTGAGATGATACATATAAAGACAGAGATTCATAGGATTATGTACATTCATATGAGAAAGTAGTACAACCAAATGAGGAGCCAACGTCAGAGCTTTAGTAAATTCCCAAGTGGGAACAATCCACACTTCAGATAGTAGGTAACCTTGCATGGGATCCATTAGATTCGAGGAGGAATCGATCTCAGCATGTGGATCCTTCTCATATTATTTCAGCTTCTGAACCAATGATGCCCATGGATTTCTATATGGTTCGATATTACGATCCACATACCGACAATGAGGCTATTGGAAATCCACTATGGGAAGCAACCATGTAGGAGGAGAAGGAATTTCTCCTTGAGAATTAGACTTGGTATCTGGTTCCACTTCTACTAGGGAGGAAACTTATCATATGTAAATGGGTCTATAGGACCAAGAGAGAATAATATGGTTAAGTGACAAGGTATGTTACAAGGGAAAAACTCTCTATGGCTAAGGGTAAACCACAACAGACAGGTATGACTGCAGAAATGAACTCAATTCCAACATGTGCTATATAAACTAACATGCAATACGAGGAAGAATCCTACCTCGATCCATTCATTTGATGTCATTCCACCATTGAGAAATTTTACCCAAATATTTACACCTGTAATAAGTTCTCAACAAACAAGCAATGCAAGTATATAGTGACAATATATAAAATGAGTTAGCACATCAGATATCACAATCCATTAATAAACATTACAAACATTTCCATGGATAATAATCATATATTTTCAAGATATCGATAGGATGGGAAAGGAGTATTTCTATTAATAATTGATCAACATAAGTATCAACATTACATTCTTCTGTGTTGGCATGGTTCGAAACCAAGAAACCAAGTTCCTTCCAACTGAGTCTCCACCACTTCAATCCTCCACCAAAGGCAAGCTCATAGCAAAGAGATAATGAGATCCTCTTGAAAATAAGAGAAGAGCTTGGGGGTTGAGCACTATGTTCAGACTTGAGGGACAAAGGGATGCAGACTCAATATGAAGTAATTTCTCCATAGTAACTTTTCTCTCAAAGTTGAATGCTTTCTGTCTCTTTTTTCCATAGCTCAAAACTGTGCTCTTATAGCCTCCAAAATGCAACTGAAGGGTCGAGTCAGAACGTTTCCAGTATATGGAAGGACAAAGATCAAAGATCATTTGTAGTGACATGGAAACCGAACTTCATTTTGTATTTTTTGGCACAAATAATGATATACACGAGAGTTAGTGGAGAAACAAGCATATACATATCTTGCAAAGCAATTAGGAAATGTACATGTGGAAAAATATATAATTTTGGCTCTGGATTTATCAAAAAATGGGGTTGATAAGTCTACATAGGGAAATGGAAAAAGGCCCTCTGTGCAAGATAGAAATGGTGAGGCAAATATTTCTATAACATATGCCCCCTAATGTGTGATATCAAAGGAGTATATGCGATGGCCAAAATACATTATAAATAACCCAGAAGTGGAGTGGTAGAGAACTAGTTGGACGAACTCAATTGCTCATTACATTATGTACTGACTTTGCATACATGGATACCAAGAATACAATGAAGATCCATGTGGTAAATATACCAACAAGTGTTCATGTCCATGAGTAGGAAAGTATAAATGCGGTTACATGCCAATAACTATCATAGTCACGAACAAGGCCCAGTGAAACCAGTCTCAAAATAAATCTGAAGATATTTGTATACCATGGAGTTCAATCTAATCTCCCATGGTCGCTGAAGTCAAATAGGTACTGGTCTGATGAAATGGAAGAAACATCTCAGGAAATTTGTGTCTACAAAGTAATGTCTTCAAGTCTTCAATACAATCCGCCAATGGTGCAAGTCTACATCATGTGAATAAATGAGTTGAGGTCGAACACAATGAGACATCGTTTGATTATCAGTCATTGAGGTATATCGTTAACAAACGCAAGACAACCTACCAATGATGAAAGTAGGTATCAAGGCACCGAGTACATCTCTACAAATGTGAATAAAGGACCTGGTGTCAAACATTTTAGAGATCCATTGATCAGGAGACATTGATGTGTTCCCATCTATCAATGGCGAGAGAGCCTATCGCTAATGACTACAAACCTCAATGTACTCATAAAACTCTAAGTCTCATATCCAGAATACATGAGATGAATTTGATGGAAACAGACCCACTAAAAGGAGAGAATTAAGGCATCTCTCATCAATCAACATGATGAACAAAGCAGGAGATTCATGATTTGGTGGAGATTGGACGAAGAACATGTTCACGAACCAATGACCCTGTGCATCTTTCGCGTGTGCCAAATGCAAGTGGTACATGAAAAATACCCTCTAAATAGAAGCCAATGATAAAAACTATTGACAAAGGTGAGTAAACCACCAATAAGTTTAATGGCATCCAAGACACTGCACGAATCCCAAAGTGTGAATAGATGTATTATCGTTGAACACAAGGGAATCCACCCATTCAATGACCCATGATGAAATGTTGATTGCTAGGCTCAAGGTGACCTACCAACGATGAAAGTAGGGCCAGGGTGCATCATAAGAACAAAGTATCATGTGATTATGAGACAAATTGAGGGTATGGCTGACATGCAAAGTCAATATTTCTGAGGAGTGGCCAACACAGGTTGATAGACTTCCTTTGAAAAAGAGCATGAGACATACAGTGGAGTCCGACAACATAGACTTAATGATGTGAAAACTAGATGCAAGAGGCATCCATAATGTTCTCTATAATGACTGGAAGATTAATCAATCGATAGAGAAAATTATGTAATGAGATCAACTCCCTAAGGCCATGCTAAACCCAAAATTATGATGACACAAGGACTCAATAACTTTGTGCTCTATTCAAAGGTGACATGACTGCTACTAATTACAATATAGTACTCCCTTCTTGCCCGTTTTTTTTTTTTATAACAAGTGAATGCTATGATACAGAGGAGGGAACGAGTGTCACAAGTAAGCAAAACTAGTTCTAGCAGTGGAACGTACCTATTCTCAATGCAAGGAAATGCATGCGAGAGATGGACACTTGGGGTGATGTTCCCTCCAGGGTATAGGGTGTCAAATTGTGAAGGATATAGACAAGGCTCTACTTGGTTGAGGATGCAAACTGCTTGGGCCATGGTTTATAATGCTAAGAAAGAACCGACTAAAGGCTCAATACTACAAGGAAGGGCATGAGATGCAATCACAATTTAACGCCAAAAGTGTCATTTTTTATATATTTTAGTCTACTTGGTGTGAAAAAGGGGTAAACTTGTGCCAAATAGATGTCTTTTCAAATCCAATTTACGAGTGTGAAAAAGACAAGTTCACTCGACGATCTTTTCCATTTTTGATAGAGAGTCAGAAAAGAGCTTAACTAAGACTCATGATCTTTCAAATCTAATTTTAACGAGTGTGAAAGGTACAAATCACTCGGAGATATTTTCAATTTTTAATAATGAGTCGGAAAAGAGCTTAACTAAGACTCGTTAGGGAGATTCTAGGCAGTAAGTCACGGGGGAGGCCAAGGCTCCCGTGTGAACCTTCTGTGGAATGTCAGTATCTTACGACGAATTGACACAATCTTGGGAAGACCCAAATCTCTCCAAGTCAAGGAGGGAAAATTTATAATGGAGGTTGTCATCTCCGTGTTATATCGGATAATGTCTTTTCTTGGAAAATGCATAGGCAGAGGCATTGGATGCCCCACAAGACCATCACAATCAAAGGGAACCTCATCAGGAATTGGAGGGAGATAAATCGGGAAGAGTAAAACTCTCTTTTGTTCAGAAGGTGAAGTGTTATAAATGCTAAGGACATGGCATAGAAGGTATAGAACCAAAACCAATAGAGTGGGATCGACAAAAAATTGCATTGGTGTGACCATTTCCTTAGACTTGTCAGTCTCCAAGAGAAGAGTGGGGTCGATCGAATATTTCATCAATACGACCACTTCCTCAACCATTAGTTGAATAGGATGCAAGACAATAAGGTCAAGAAGTGCATCACCCCCAAAAATAGGAGTGTTGTTGGTCGAAGATTGCATCGACACGATCATTGGTTGAGAAAGATGAAAGACAACAAGGTCAAGAAACAACAAGGTCAAGAGATGCATCACTCTTGAACATAGGAGAGGTATTGGTCGAATATTTCATCAACACGACCACAAGTCGGACAAGATGTGAGAAAAAAAGGTAAGAGGGCACATCAACCCCTAAAGGAAAAGGGGTGTCAGCCAAAGATTGCATTGGCATGACTGTTGTATCAACCAAAGAAGGAACAGAGTGTTGTGAAACCATAGATGCCTCAGAACCCAAAGGGCCCTTAGGTGAGCCCCATGCTTCTGGTATCCCAACTGTAATAGGACACAAATGAGTAAGGTGACTTCCTTCACAAGTGCTACAAAGGAATCTAGGATTACGTCTGAGATGTATAGGATTCTCAATCATATGAATTCCCCCAGCATGACTTGTAGTGGTTGGTGACATGCTCCTAGCATGAATTACAGAGGCTAATAGAAAATATCCAACATGACTAGCAAAGGTTGGTGATGGATCCCGAACATGACTAGCAGAGTTTGGTGATGGATCCTCAACATGACTAGCATAGGTTGGTGATGGATGTGCAGTGTGACTAGCAGTGACTAGACATGTGCCCCTAGCATGACTTGTAGTGGCTGGTTGCAGGTCTTCAACATGACTCGAAGAGGTTTTCGACCAATCTCCAACATGACTGGCAAAGGTTGGTGATATAATGCTAGTATGACACGTAGTGACTGGACTTGTGCCCCCAACATGACTTGTAGCGGCTGGTTGTAGGTATTCAACATGACTCGCAGAGGTTGTCGACCAATCTCCAACATAACTAACAGAGGTTGGTGATATAATGCAAGTACAACACGCAGTGACTGACTTGTGGTGGTAGTGAATTGTGGCATTTGAGACCAAGGTCCAAGGAAATATTGGTTTTGAGAAATTGCAGGCCAAGAAGGATCTTGGTTTACAACCTGTCCCTATCCAGCAGGATAATATCCTCCTCCATACTGATTCATAAAGGGTTGTAAGGGCATCGACAGGAAGCTGCTTGCAAAGAGAAAATGACATGACAAGGGTTACTCATGTGAGGATATATGTTTCCCCCAGATGAAGGAACTTCATGAGGGGGGTTGCCCATACTACAAAAATAACTTCCCCTAGATGAAACACCAAAGGAAGGATGGAGGTCATCCATGGGAAAAGTGTTCGTAGGAACCGACATGGCGAAAGAAGGATAGGTGGACAGAGTGTAATAAGTAGAATGATTGCATAGTTGGGCACTTACTTCTCACATAGTGGATTCATAGGAAGGAAGATTCCAACCTCCTACCGTAAGAGGTGTTTGAAGGATATGACTCCCACCAAACAAAGAGGGATAATAAGGAGGCATCATGCCCCCATACCCAAAACTTGTATTCACATAAGGAGGTGATACAGAGGATGGTAAGTGAGAAGACATATCAAACATACCATGAGAAAAATGATTATAGACCTAAGGCATTGACTGAGTACCATAATTTTGCATACCATTATAAAAAATGGAAGGGTCCATCCCCATGAAATGAGTAGGCATCATGGTGTGGGTAGCAGTAAATGAGGGAGAAAAAGAAACTCCACTATCCATGATAACAAAGACTCAACACAAAATCCTATGGTCAACTAATAGTCAAAGATCATACCAAAATTCAAATGGCCAATATGCATGCAAATGGGCTAAAGTGGTTGAGTGACCTCCCTCGCTAAAGAAGGTATGTATCGTCCAAGAGGGACCTGAGACTCCCTGCTAAATTTTGGAGGTAATAGAATCAATTATAAGGGCCCTCGTAGGCTTAACAACCAGTCATTCAGATCCCCCCGAAGAGGTAATCCTCCATAAAGGTTATGTGTTGTCCGACCCCTATCTGACTCAGGATACAAACAAAATAACCCCTACAAGTAACCTATGAGAAACCTAAGTCAAGAAACTAATCAACCACTGTATAATTGATGCACAGACGAACAATCGTGAGTTTGTATTACCGTATGGGAAGGGTAGCAAAGATCGAAACCTTGAAAGAACTGCCTCTCATAGAGGTATGGATACTTGCAAGATCCCAAAATATGAATAAATCCACAAAAATATCTCTGATGCTAGGTGAGTATCCAGGGGTTATCCCTTCAACAAACTTCACTCGACCTTGTGCTTAACTCTGGTGTGAGCGGATCCTCCTGATATTACCAATTATACAATGGATTTCTCAACTCCCTATCTCAGACACATAAGTTGATTTAATTGCCTTGGAAAAGTTTACTCACAAAATCCTATTCCAAGGCACTAAATCCTAGGCTAGTTTGTGCACCCTAAACAATAAAACCGTTACTTATCAATTCTAGTTTAAAGCGTAAATTTTATTGGCTGTGATTCCTTAAAGAGGTACAGAAATGAAACTCATGGTGTTATGACTCTGCATGAAAATAAAAATAGATATAATGCAAAGCCTAACTTTAACTTTTCAGTGAATGATATGCTAAATAAAAATAGTGCAATCTTCAATTTTAACTCTGCAACTTAGAAGTAAAATGAAATCTTTCGTTAAATTTGCTAAGCTAATGATAAAGGTTCAAGACAAAAATACCAACCAATGCAAAATGCCTATTTTTTTTTGTATTTTCAATGTATTTAAAAAGAAAATGCATGGACTGATAAGTGACTTGATATATAAATTCTCCTATGTATAAAATCAATCACTTGAGTAGAATACCAAGTAGCTAAGAAGATAGCCCAACTACCAAGGACAAATCAAAAACGAAAAACAAAGAGAAAGATGTTGCCCAAAAATTCAACTCCAAAAATGTTTCCTGTCATCCTAGGTAATATCAACAGGTACCATAGAGACCTAAGAAGGCTCAGTGATCCTCAAAACCTACCCAGCAGTCACTAAACCAAGAAAAAAAGTAAGGGGGAAGTGGTATACGCTACTGGTCAAGAGAAAAGGGCATTTATATGCTTCTTGCAGTGGGACAACAAGCGTGTATACGCAGTTGTCAGGGAAAAAAGTGCATATATATTTTAAAACAAGGCTAGGCAAGGGTAAAAGGTTGCAAAACGCATACCAAGAGTGAACAAACTTTGTCCAGTAGTGATATGACAAGAAACACAAAGTAGAAAGAGCAATGTAAGAATAAAAAATACTTCAACCCTTAGAAGGAAGATCCCTCCCCAGTGGAGTCTCCAATTCTGTTACAAGGGAAAACTCTCTATGGCCAAGGGTAAACCACAACAGACAAGTATGACTATAGAAATCAACTCAATTCCAACATGTGCTATATAAACTAACGTGCAATATGAGGAAGAATCCTACCTCGATCCAATTGTTTGATGTCATTTCACCGTTGAGCACTTTGACCCAAAGCTTTACACCTGCAAGAAGTTCTCAACAAACAAGTGATGCAAGTATATAGTGACAGTATATAAAATGAGTTAGCACATCAGATAGCACAATCCATTAATAAACATTACAAACATTCCAATGGATAATAATCATATATTTGCAAGATATCGATAGGAAGGGAAAGGAGTATTTCTATTAATAATTGATCAACAGAAGTATCAACATTACAGACTTCCGTGTCGGCACGGTTCGAAACCAAGAAACCAAGTTCCTTCCAACTGGGTCTCCACCACTTCAATCCTCCACCAAAGGAAATCTCATAGCAAAGAGATAATGATATCCTCTTGACAATAAGGGAAGAACTTGGGGGCTGAACAATGTGTTCAGACTTGAGGGACAAAGGGATGCAGACTCAATATGAAGTAATTTCTCCATAGTAACTTTTCTCTCAAAGTTGAATGATTTCTCTCTCTTTTTTCCATAGCTCGAAATTGTGCTCTTATAGCCTCCAGAATGCAACTTAAGGGCCGAGTCGAAACATTTCCAGTATATGGAAGGCCAAAGATCAGACATCATTTGTCGTGACATGGAAACATGACTTAATTTTATATTTTCTGGTACAAATCCCGATATACACGAGTTGTAGTGGAGCAGCAAGCGTATACGCATCTTGAAAAGAAATTAGGAAGCGTATATGTGGAAAAATATATAATTTTGGCTTTGGATTTATAAAAAAAGGGGGTTGATAAGTCTGCATAGGGAAATGGAAAAAGGCCCTCTATGCAAGATAGAAATGGTGAGTCAAATCTTTCTATAACAAGGTACAAGGCTAGATTAGTTGCAAAATGATTTTAGCAGATTCATGGGATAGATTATGAGGATAATTTTTCTCTTGTAGCAAATATGGAATCCATTTACTTGGCCCTAGCCATTGAAGTAGCCAAAGGATGGGAATTTCATCAGTTGGATGTGAATAATGATTTTCTTCATGGTGACCTTTCAGAGGATATCCACATGGAGCATCCGCAAGGGTTCATTCATAACTCATCTTTAGTATGCAGACTGAAGAAGTCTCCCTATGGCCTCAAGGAGGCACCTATAGCATGGTATGAAAAGATGGATTCTGACTTGCTTTCACATGATTTTGTTAGATGTAAATCTAATTCCAATGTTTACATGTTGAGGACTACTAGCTCTGTGATGATTTTAGTACTCTATGTTGATGATATTTTGATCATTGGTAGCTCTTCTTCAGCCATTTATTTGGTCAAATATGTTTTGCATGACAGATTCTCTATGAAATACATGGGTCCACTTCACTTCTTTCTTGTTCTTGATATTAGTCAGGATGTTTCTGGCATCAAAATTTATAAGGCTAAGTATGTCATGGATCTTCTGGATAGATTCCACATGACATATTGTAAGTCTTCACCTACACCTTTCTTATTTGGGATTAGACTTGAGGATGGAGGGGATACACCATTAGTGGAAAACCCTTTGTATCATTAGTTGGCGGGGAGTCTTTTGTATCTCACTCACACCCATCCAGATATCACATATGCAGTAGGAGCAATTTCTAGATACATGTAGGAACCCCATGATCTACACTATAAGACTTCCAAGCGCATCCTCATATATGTTCAGGGAACCATGAGTTATTGGATTCACTATGCATTTGGTTGTGCACTAGATCTCATAGGCTTCATAGATTCAGATTGGGCTGGTGATAGCATAGATTACAATTCCATGTTTGGGTACACTCTCAGTTTGGGGTTAGGCCCAATTTTGTAGTCAAGTAAGAAGCAATCAACCATTTCTTTATCTTCAGTAGAGGCCACATATAGAGGAGTAGGCAACTCTGTCATTCAAAAAAAATTTCTTCAGCACTTCCTTGTCGAGCTTGGTATCTAGTTTAACTATCCGACTATCATATGGTGTGATAATCATAGTACACTAAAATTTTGCAGAGATCCAGTACAACAACAAGGAACCAAACACATTGAGGTCCACATGCATTTGATTAAAGATCTATTACATGGCAGGATCATTGATTTGTAGTTCTATCCTTCCTATGAACAAACTTCTGACATATTCACCAAGACCTTCACTAAGTAGAAGTTTCATACTTTGTGGGATCGTCTTGTAGTGAAGAACATAGTTCCCTAGAAGCCGTCATTTTCTTCTTTTGATATATTATCTTTTCAGGGGGGATTTTGTTCTCACGCGGTTTTCCCTCTTTCCTCACATTTATTCATTGTTCATTAGTTTCGTTGTACATGAGTACCTAATATGGCCTAGTATTCGAGACTCATTTTTTACTCCATAGTGATGTTGAGGGGGTCTGTTGGAGAAATTTCGATTTTCGAAACACTAGTTCAATGGGAGTTAACTGACTAGTTCTATTTTAGACTCTCTAATTTTATACCATCACTATTATGCATGCATTCCTAATTATAGGATGTCATTTCCTATATTCACTAGTGAAGATCACTCACTCATAGATTAGATCATAATATACATTGATTCACATTCTTCATATTCTATCTCTCTTCTTTTTCTTGATAATCTTTGTTTGTGTATGCTTTAGCTAGGCCTCTTGTGCAAGTTTCCATGAAACACCGACATTTCTTCGATTGATGGAGTAAGTGTCTCGTCATACTATTCTCCAGTTTGCTAGGATAATCCTATGGAAACACATTAGGATTTGTACATATGCAACATGCTTGATCTGTTAGATCAATCTTGGAAGTCAACATTGACTTCCCTTCTAGTCTCACGGAAAAATACATATCCTAGTCCTTCTGACTAGCTTCCTTATCTATCATTGAAACAAGGGAATATTCCCAGGATATTTCATGTCTCTTAGATGTCTCTGAAGCTACGATATAGTATTCTCAACTATTGTCATCCCATATGATCCTTTCTGAGATCAGGCTCACTCTGGTTTTGATTTCTTCTGAGTCTATAAATACTTTATCATCTCTATAGGATAGACTTGGTGTTGAGTACCAAGTCTTAATGTGAAAAGTTGAGTAATAATTCAAACGAATTGTACTTCCTATCAGGGTGGCTTCATTATTCATTGACCAAGTCTACAGTGATTTTTATTCTAATGTGTGATCATCTTTGGAGCCTTCTTCTCATTAAAATCAATCTCCATATGAGATACTCTAGATCTCAAAATATAGCTTCTTCTTCATATTCTTTGGTACATGAATGTATATGGTCATTTACATAGTGTTATTCATGTCTCATCTAATTTGTTTCCTTATACAACCTTCACTATGGCCTCCTCAAGGTTATCACCTGTGGCCTAAAACAAGGTCAACAAAACAACAAGAAACAATAATACTCTTTTGATAATAGTACTGAAACAATAGCATGAATAGTCTTCACAGTATCTCCTTTAGAGCTATCACTTGTGACCTACCTAAAACAAACATCAAAAGTTATAAATATAATAATAAGTGAGATCAACCCTCTTCTAGTGTTGTGGTAAAAAATTCCTCCATGGTAACCTGGAACCAACACAAAAAGTTTCTCCTAGAGGATATGTTAGCATTTATCTCAATATGCTCACATGCTATCATATAATATTTTTCAAATACTCCTACCTAAACTATAGTGTTTATTTGTAATGAGGTAGTTATTAAACTTGTCATGTTAAACTTTGAATTTTATCGACTTAATCAATCAAACATGGAACCTGGAGTCTTGTCCTCAAGTGTGTTGATTTTCTTCCAACTCTTCTTCACTCAAGATGACAAGTGCTTTCTTTAAATTTTCCTTTGTACTAAGTGTTGCGCCTCTTTCGTCACCTTAGTGAGAAAAATAGAGGTGCTTGCAAGCTCAGTTGGGTCTGCTGAGAAGGACAGCTGGAAGGAAAAGAGTTAGGGAAAGAAAATAAAAGACTACAATTAAGAATTAAACTAAGAAATGAAATAACAACTAAATTCATGAGAATAGGGACATAGAAACAAAAAGAACCATAAGACCCATGTAACCAATGTTGAGGTTGATATATTAGTGAAACAATACACCAAGAATAAAGGGGACTATGAGTCCCTTCTTCCTCCAAGGGAGGGCTCTTGGACACCCACTAGCTAGCTCTTTTTACAACAAAGAAAAATGGAAAATGATGAAAGAACTCTTTACAAATCCACTCAATGGGTGAGATGGATTGTCCAATGCAATGGTGCAAATATGCTCTTGAAAAGGATGGAGTCCTCAAGAGAATAGAGGCAGCATAACATTACTTTGAATTCCTTGAAAAATGAGGTGCATCCATGGCCTTTTTATAGCATTCCTTTGGGTTATTGTTTAACTACTTTGTAGTGTAAAAAGAGGCCAATTAGGGCATTCCTAGGTCTTTGACCAGCCCACCAGTCGGATCCAGTCCAGATTTGAGGGTCAAATCGGCTTGGGAGCTGAAAAATAAGTGGGTGGGAGGTCAACCACTCTCATAAATGCATTGTTTAGTAGGTGCACGGCTTTTTGTGATAACGGTCACCCATCGTGCGCATGTGCGCGATTTCCGCATTCTTGTTTCGCGCATGTGCGCGCGTGCCCAATGTCTACATAGCGCTCTTCAATTTTTCACTACTTTTTATAGTTTTTGACCTTTTTATGAATGATTTGGTATTAATTCAGGTCCATGGATGACTTCATCACTATTTGACAATGCTGAGTTCTTGTAACCATGTGCGGATGAAATTTTAGTGATAACAGATGCCCCCTGATGGATGAGGTTAGGAGCATACGTATAGCCGAAATCCATCAATGTTTGTTCTACTGAGAATGTTTTTGTAAGAGAGAGCAATAGTGGGATCGTTCATAGAAATCCGTTGGAGGGAAGAAGGAACCGGTAGGACCCGACCTTCCATGAGGTGTGTAAAATAGAAAACTATGTACAAATGAGGCGGGCATGCCCCATGCTCGTGTTATGTAACTCTAAAAAAATGATGGCTGAAGTGTTGTTGTAGACAAATGCAGCACCCTCGGGGGCGGTTGTGATAAAGGAAGAAGACAATTCTGCAAATGAACATACTCTGAATAGTAGGCAGTGATCACGGTAATAAGTAGTAGTGATTATGTAGGCATTGATAGCCTTGTCAAGTTCAGAGGTCTTCAGAAAATAAAAGAGCTAACTGCAATAGTCACAAAGTAAGACCCACTGTAACATGAGAAAGTGTTGGCTTCGAATGTTATGGGGGTCAACGACAGCAGGGAGTAATGGTGTTTCACCCTGTGTCATCTGAGATCTCTCATTGAGTGGATAATGAGAATCAAGATACTATCACCCTTCTGGAAACTATGTTGATGTCGACAAAAAGTGGGAGGCAACTCCCAGAAGCAAATGGCTTCGTGAAATCTACTAGGTGAGGTGAAGAAGTGGAGGAGGTACATGGATGAAGTCAATATGTGGAAAGAATCAAGACTACCCTTGGTTGGAGTATGTGTGAGATAAAAAGTGGCCGCAACCGTTCAACGAGGTCAAGTGTCAGGGGGACGACAAGACCGGGGATAAGTTGTGCCAGAGGCAGGACAAGGTGAACAAATTCAGAGGGTAGAGGTAAGTGACCTGTTGGGTACTCTGAAGATATGGATGATGTCGGGAAGGGTAGATGATAAGTAGTGCTCCAACCAAGGGTGACATGGGTTGCGGTTGGCCAAAAAGAGGGAAGCAGGTCGCCTAAAGGTGATAACAAAAAAGGTAATGTAACTACTGGAAATAAAGGCGTTTGTACATTAAATAACAAATAATTAGGGAGAAATGTACAAATACAGAAACGAGTGCCCTAGTGTGATATGGGTGGCCTGTGTAGGACATAATTTTCTCGGAGAACTGATGAAGGGTGGGGGCCCCATTGCTGATTTTTTGTATGAGGTAGGTGAAATGAAGGTATATTTACAGATGGGCAAACTGATTGTGGATGAAATGTAGGGTTCATGATACTGTGGAGGGGCAATCAAAAAATAGAACCGTGAAGAGATAATCTGGGAGTCTGTGTGGGAAAGCTAGAAAAATGAGGAGGAGGAGTATGTGGTTGATTCGCGACATGATGAAAGACTACTAGGACTCCCATCCCTAAAGGTTTTTGAAAAACAACATGAGTGTCAGAAGTTTCAAAAGGTGCTATGAATGGGACAACTCATGTCGGTAAGAATGCTACCGGGTAACAGTACCGAAAATGAAAATGGAGGTGTGGGTACTGCAGAGCCAGGAATGGGGATCCTAGAGGAAAATGTCAGAGGGTGTGACTAGAAATGTGAGTGCAAGACAGAGGGAAAGACTACATGCCAGTGCTGAGTGTATACTTGAAGAGGTTGTGCCGATGTATGTTTATCAAGTACCTTCACACATGAAAACCAAATACCCAACGTGAAAAATATATGAAGAGAATCAAAGATATGAGCATGTATTTGATAAGCGTGAATATGCGCATGCGTACTTGACCAAGGTATGAAAAATGGAACCCCGGGGGCTCAAGATGAAAAGAGGCCCAGGGACCGATATGATGTAGATGACGGGATGCTGATCTCATGGCTGAAGACGGATCGAGAAATGGACACCGTAGGCTCCCAGAATGGTGAGTGGAAGTTTGGAAAAAAGGCCTATATATAGATGTAGGGCCCACACTGCCACCTCATTTGTACCTGTTGTGATAGTGACTGTATGAGTAGTTTTCAGAGGAGATTTAGAGATTCGGGGAGGACAAGGCATCCGATTGGCAATTAGCGAGCTTCAGGTTAGTGGTCTAATCATCCTGCATAGAAATAGAATTTCATTTTTTGGGCAGGGGTTGTACGGAGGGTCATACAGAGGGATTTTTGTGGATGTGGACCCAACATGCATGCCTTCCCACCAGATAGACGCACATGGGGGCGCTGGTGAGGGGGTAAAAGGTGCACACTATGTGCATGCCTATCGGTTGTATAGCTGCGCATTTGTGCGCGGCTATGGCGTGGACAGGCGCGCACCAGTGCGCACCTATGCAGGTAACAGGCGTTCCTGTGTAGCTAATAGGTGTGCATACATGTGTGCCTGTGTACTGAACAGGTGCACATGTGTGCGTCCCTTTGGGTTGAAACAGTCGCGCCTTAGAGGCAAGGTTGACAGGTGTAAAATTGATCTTTGTGATGTAGTTGATGGTCTCGTGGGCTGATATAAGACTCTTTGTTGTGGCTGCAGGTGGACAGTTTGCACGATGCCAGTGGGTTGGCGAGAGAGAGATTGGTCCCAGCTATGAGACGTCGTGGCTATTGAGGAGCCAGGTGTGTATGCGAATTTGGTAGCCCGTGGGTTGATAAATTTCTTTGAGTGCCCATTGATACAGGAACAGGAGTATCTCCTACAGTTCCTGATCTAGATGTGGAGTCTGGAGCTACATTTCTTCCTTGTGTGAGGAGAGAAGATCCCCTTCACTATGGTGGAGGATGTGTACTTCTTGACTGGGCTCCCATTTGAGGGTGTTCCCCTACCGGTGGAGCCGGTACTACTGAGGGATTTGGCCCTAGCGACCGTTGGCCGAAGATACTGTTCAGGTCAGAACTTTATGTCTGGGACAGTTGTGAGCATTGGGTCGATAGATGCCCTGGTGCATCATTGTATAGCAGTGATGATTGTGAGAGTATATGGGTCATTGGCAACCCAGTGGATCAGTGGGGGCCAACTGATGGTGATGGAGAGAGTACTGGCTGGTGAGAATTTCGCCTGGGGGCTGATGCTACATGCCAGGATGGTAGGGCAGCTAAACCACTACCGGTCCATGGATACGGGGGATTTTTCCTTCGGGTCTATCCTGGTGGCTTGGTTTCTGGAGAGGGTGCCAATGATACACCCTAGGATTTTATTGGGTGCACCTGGGGCGCAAGAGCTGTGACTGCAGTGATGGTCGACAGTGTTGCTTCGCCATGGTGGTGACGAGGGTGGGCACTTCTTCACTGCAGAGGCAACGCAGGTATGGCGGAAAATGTCACAAGTGATATTATGGTACCCCTATGTCGGGGTTGACTTCCGAGATGATCCAGACATGGTGTTACCTTCAGGGGAGGTGTTTGACCGGTGAGGTATGGTGATTGATGATGCTGATATGTATGCTTTTGTGTTTTTGTGAGATAGCGTGTCATATATATATGATAGAGATGTTGATACTATCTGTTGTTTGTTTGCATGTGCAAATGTGGCACCTCGCGGGCGCGAGGTGGAGTTGCAGAGAGCATCGGAGAGACTACCACGAGGAGAGAGACATCGGTGTGAGGACGCCACTGTGTGACCAATTGAGCCAGAGTGGGCAACAAGGAGGCAGTGCTTTGATGACCCTGGTGCTCGGCCATCACATGCTCCTTCGACAGCTGTCAGAGTGGATTTTGAGGACATACGTCATCGTCTGGAGGTGGTGTTACAGGATGTACCTGAGGGCATATGGTCTCGCATCCAGGATGAGGCTTTCTTTGGATCAGTGTGTGGGGGTACCGCCACCATGGCGGGCCATTGTATGACGAGTAGCAGTGGCTGCTGCGACGATGACTGGACAACTGCCACCGAGGTAGGAGGGGCCGGTAGGGGGGGGACCACCACCTCCTAGGGTAGGAGGTGGTGGGCCGCCACCACCTGAGGGAGGAGCAGGCGGTGGTTCTCTAGAGGCACCATGAGTGGTTCTCTTATGCATTGATGTATATATATTTTTTGTATATATGCTGGTGAGCCTATTTTGTACCGAGGTGCTGCATTGGCCTGCGGATACTTGTATTTTTTGTATGTAAACATTCGGATCGCACTGTGGACGTTTATATATACATGAGTATACATGTTTGATATCTATGCAGTGTTTACATGTTTTTGGTTAATGTTTTGATGATGTCTATTCTATATATATGCTGTGACAGGTTTTTTGATATGTTTATGTATGTGTAGAGGTAGCTTGATAGGATATATGCCAATCTAACACTATGTTAGCTGTTTTATCTGTAATTTGATTCAATTGTCTTGGAATATGTGTAAATGTAATGGAATTAAAATGTCGAGATAAAATCCTAACCTGTGGGTATTTGCGAAAGAGGCAAGGATCACGGACGTGGTATAGATTGTTGAGTTGGAGTACGACTAGTTGAGAGTTGAGGAAGCTGCTAAGGTGACAAATATGATGATGCTGGCCATCGGCTAGGAGGCCAATGACGATGGTGTATTCGGCTTGGTTGTTGGTTGCTAAACCCAAACATATGCCATGTGAATGGAGCATTTCATGTGAGGGGGTGTAGAGAGCCCAAGCAGTCGAAGCGAGATTTTGTGTCCAACAGCTGGCGTCGTCGACGTAACTGATGTGGTAGGCTGGTCGAGGAAGCATCTGTCAATATTACAAAGAATAGTTTAGACGTGAGGGAGGGAAAAAATATTAAAAGCGCTATAAAAGAAAATAACCTAAAGTAGAATGACTACTTTTAAGAATAAAATTTCTTGAGATGCAACCCGTTCACGGGTTCTTTGAGAGAGAGGCCTTCGGGGGAGGCTAGGATGTATGTTCCTTTGGTGAGGCAATTTTGGATAATGTATGGGCCATGCCAGAGTGACTCGAATTTTCCGTGGCCAAAGGTATCATGAGCGATATCGTAAGCCAGGATGAGGTCACCTTCGCGAAATGAGCGAAGGTTGACATGGCGATCAAAGGTAGCCTTGGATCATTTTTTAGCTGCCTCATTGTTCTGTAAGGAAGATCGACAATATTCATCCATAGACTCTAAGTTCAACAAGTGTTGCTCCATTGGAGTAGTGTCGGGTAATAGCTCAATTGCGGTGCGTAAGGTGGGAATTTCACACTCGATGGGAAGAGTGGCCTCAACCCCATGGACTAAATGAAATGGTGTGAAACCAGTAGTTGTTTTCACAGCTGTTCGGTAAGCCCATAGTGTAGAAAATAACATATGATGCCAATTGGTTTTATGTTTATTAACTGTGCACTGTAACATGGTCTTGTGGACTTTGTTAACTACTTCAACTTGTCCGTTAGACTGAGGGTAATGTGGTGAGGAAAACTCGTGAGAGAATCCTAACTGAGATGAGAGTTCGACAAAGATATCATTCTCAAAGTGTTTCCCATGATCGGAAATGAGTTGAAGGGGTATTCCAAAGCGAGATATGACGTGGTTAAAGAAAAAACGCGTTGTAGTGTCAGAGGTGTTGTTGAAAGCGGGCATGGCTTCTGCCCATTTGGTGAAGTAATCAACGGCAACAACGATGTATTTGTGACCATTTCTGGAGGGGGGATTACAAGTCATAAATTCGATGCCCCATTTACAAAAAGGGCTGGCAGTAATGACGGGGTGAAGAAGAGCGGGGGGAGCTCGGGCTTTATTGGCGTAGATTTGACATTGCTCACATAGTTTCATGGCATGAATGCAATCATGAAACAAGGTAGGCGAAAAGTAACCAGCTCGGATAATATTTTGAGCAGTGGATATGCCCGAAAGATGGCCCCCATGTAATGACCATTAACTACTAAGATGGTTAATTTAATAATAATCCTAAAGATTATTTAAATTGTATTTATATTAATAATAATAATTCTAATTGGATATTATTAAATAGTGTACATGAGGGTTAATGAATAATTAATTATTAAGTGAGTCATTAATTGATTAAGTATTAAATTAATGGTTAAAAATAAAATGTAATGATTAAATGGGGTTATGTATCCCATAGGGGGATAACGTAACCAATACGTAAAAGGGAAATATATAAATAAAGGATAAGACAATTAATAAGGCAATTAATGAATGGATAAGGCATTAATAAAGGGATAAGGAGTAATAAAGAGGGAGGTGGAAGTAAATGTGAGGGGCGGTGAAGGAGGAATAAGGGAGGTGGAGAAGGAGTATGGGGGGATATTCATTCATTCATTCGACGAGGGAGGGGAGCTTGGAGTATTGGGAGAGTGGTTTATAGTGGGATTTACAGTGCACCGGGGTTGAGGAGGTTTTGGTCTCGGAGGGCTAGGATGTCCATTGATGTCCTAGGGCTAGGCGTACTAGTCGGTAGGGTGGCTGGTTTTGGGGTGTCTTAAGGAGCAAGCTGCTGTGGATAGGTTCAAGCAAAGGGAGAAAGCTGTTGCGGATAGCATCAGAGCGAGGTATTTAAACTCAAATTTATAGTTTGTTTACTTAAATTTAGTACTTATTGCCAAATTTTATTTACGTAAGTATGGAGATAGATTGTAAATTATG
>JZKD02S1463803.1:366536-391040 GCA_000966675.3 Picea glauca
CCCCCCCTATGAAATCTACCTAAATCACTCCCGATACCGCTCACCTTCCTACCTCTACTCATCCTCTCCCTACATGATTCCTATCCCCACAACTTATATTTGTTATCCATGAAACCTTTCCCCCATGATCGTTAGACTATTAGAAGTCCTTTAGCGATCCTACGCCCTAACAGATATCCCTGCACATATTAAAAATCCCCTATTTTCCCCCACCCCATTAAACTATTTGTTTACTGAAAATCAGTGAAGACTGAGCAAATGTTATCAAAGCTTTTTGTCAGACTACCATCACCCTCACTTATCTTCAACTGCAAGCTAATTTTCTGATGAAGTTATTCAAAGTGACAAATGGAAAAGAAATAAGTATGAGAGGATAGTAAGTAGATTTTGTGGATATAGTTTCAACCTCGATCTATATTTCAAGGGCATGAAGACACCTAGCAGCAGAATATCAGTAGTGAATGAACCAATTCCAGATTTCAATGCACGATACTTGCAGGCAGTTCAATATTTTCAGCAAATAAATTAGAGATATTATTTTATCTTTAAGTTTATAATGCACACTTTTCATAAATAACCACAGTCAATGAAAATTCACTTAAAAGTTTGAACAAAATATCATAAATAGTATATTTCAAAAGTATCTACATGTTTGTAATAACTTTTATTCATATTTTTCCAGAAAATGTTGGAGAATATTTTGTAAATTAGTTCTTGTTTGGAATCTGATATTAGTTTAGCATAAAGTCTATAAATATGTTGTAATAAGAATTATAAGTGGTTTGGAATTGTTTTTAGGGATAGGAATAATATTGTAAAGTAGCCCACAAAGACACCATTAATCAGATTTTTCAGTAATACAATGCAATTATTACAGGATGCTTGTGTCAACTTTATTGGTGAAGTGCATTTTTATCTGTTAATTTGTTTTCTTCGGTTATCACTATTATTTCCTAAATTCTAAACTATTCTAAGAACATAAAGGACATAATTTGTTTAAATGTACACTATGTTTCTGGCTTAAGAATAATTTTTGTGTTTTCCATTGAAGATTAGAATCATAATTCTTAATTGCTCTATTTTTAACTGGATTTCTAGACCTTTTCATCTCCTCCATACCTTAAATATTTGAGGATCTAGTGAATTTGCCTACCCTTCCCTGCAATATTAGCCTGTTAAACCTTGTATTTGATCAATTCAAAACTATGACTCCATTTTCCCAATGGCCCATCTTTATTGTTCCAACCAAACAATTCAAATCAAACAAACAAACCCTAAACTATCATAACTAGCCTAATATTTCAATATAAACAAATCTAAATATTACAGAGAGATCCCTCTCTGAAGTGGGTGAGGCTAGATCCCAGCTTCCAAAGTGGTTTTTTGGTTAACTCTATCATTTGTTTGATAACCTTAAGAAATTATAGAGCGATAACATAGTGGTGACCATACTAGGGAATAAAGGTTAATCTCCCTCAGGAAAGAGTATCAAGTTTTTAGATCTAATTGATGATGTTGGATAGCGATCAGACATAGGAAGGATGAAATTATCCACCTGGTGACTCCATTCTCAGTTATATCCATATGAAATAATATCATGGAGACTCCACTATTAGAAAGATTCATTGCTTGAGGCGTTCACTAATGAATCCACTGGGCTAATGAAGAACCTAGAAGATGATATTGTCATTTCAAGGCATGTATGTTTAGATTTTTCATAGATTTATGGTTTCCTGAATCCTTTACCCAAGGATGAATATTTTTTGAGAAATGGTCCAAAATTTAATGGATATGATCTGAGTTTGACTTGGAAACATTTATAAATTTTTTGTTATTTCATTGAGATTATTAGAGTCAAACATGAATATGTTTTCCTTAGACTGTTTCATGATTCGTTTCAAAGAAAGTGTAAAAGTTGGGTTGAAGGTTTTCCCGTTGGATCTATTAGAACTATCACGGATTTTTGGATTGTCTTTTTGGAAAAATGGATGGAGGGGACAAAGTTTGTGGGCAGACTCTCCTTCCATTCAAATATTTATGGAATGGAACGATATGTGCATTGCATATGGAGGTGATGAAAACTTTTCTGCCTATTTTTATTCTTATTTAAAGTCCTGTAAATGTAGCTCAGAAGCCTACATTCAATTTTTGGATGAATTTTCCAAAGATATGGAAAGATATCTCAAAGATTTAGAAGTTCAAGAAACACCTCAAATTCCTCCATTTTTTAGTCTTCCTTGTGAAGTTTTATGTCAGCAGAAGCGAGATTGCACATGGCTACCTTCGCCCTTTGATTTGGGAGATCAACAAACAAATTTTAATAGCCTTGATTTATATGACCCTATGGTTGAATATATGGAAATACATTTCAGTTTAATTTCACAGTCGTGCCTCCACTATGACAAGCATACGTATTATGAGTTTCCCTTACCATCACTAATTCCAGTGCTTACTCTGCTCAAGCATAATCAAGAAGTCCAATTATGTGAGAAACCACTTGACTAAATTTACTGGAAATTTGAGATCACTTGATTCAATAGTTTTCTTCGACATATTAGAGTAGGATTATGTACATAAATAAGCTCTACTTTTTTAGCATTCTTTTCAAATTCATTTTGTAGTATAGTTCAAATTTCAAAGCGAAATTGATTCAGTTGAGGATTGCAACAGATTATCAATTGGTTATAAGTTTCAGAGGTTTTATGGAAAAGAAGGTTATAGGCTTCAAATCAACCTAGTGGATCAGGCTACTAGTCTACGGTGTTGTTTGGCACCTCACTGGGAGGATGTCATCCCCATTGGAGCCACTATTAGGGTCCCATAAATATAGGTAATTTGTTTGTTCAGTTATCTATTTTGGAAATCTGTTGGTAATGTTCAAAATAAAATTATTTTTCTCATGTTTCACAGCACATATGTTTTTAACCAAAGTTGAAAAGACTTGTCTTGTAGAGCATAAAATATGTGTAGATTTTCCCCAACGACATCGTCCCTCCTCCCAATCGACAACCCTCATTTGTTCCCCCCCTGGACCCTCGACCTAACTACCTTTGTTGGTGGAGGGGGGGTCCGAAAAGTTTTTTCCCCCTGCTCTGGCCACACCTAACATGGCATTCCATCCTCATTTCGGACCCCCCCCTTATACTATCAAAAACCACCTACCCCACCCCCCCCTCCAAAATCCTCCCAACTCACTCCCGATACTGGTCACCTTCTTGTTATCACTAAGAGTTACCCTTATACTACTAGAGGATAAATCGAGTACCCATCAAAATGTAAATGGATTAAAACAGTTTGAGTAGGTGGATCATCAATATGAGAAAGAAAGGGAGAGGGAAGAAAAAATTATGCAGAGGCATTGCATTGGGAATGGAGTCATAAAATCCTACAGATAAAAGGAAATCAAACTGTATATCAAAAAAGGGGATATATAGTGATGATTAGAAGCATAGTGAATATGAAAAAAGGAAGAAAATCCATTATGTAAACATTATTTCTTCAATAGACAAATATTTGCTTAAACAATGAATAATGATTTAATGGGCAAGCTATATCAGATCCTCTTTTGTTCATGAATCCATCAATCAATGAAATATATGATCCTCAAAACCTGCAATATATTCAAGCAAGAATATAAAAAATAAATGGAAAAACACAGAATATAATCCGATAACATCTCTCATGAATCTTTAATGGCAGAAAATGTCAATACAAACAGGCCCCTAGGCTTCCAAATGAGCAACTAATAATTCTCCTACTCTTTCTAGCCTCTCTTAGCTCATGAATCCAACCCCACTCTACTCTTATAACATGAAATATATAGCACTATAGTCCTTTCCATCTCACCAATTCTAAGTCCAACCCCTTTCCCAAAATAGAAACAATTACAAACAGAGAATGGCACGTTTTAAGTGATTTTCTGGTTTTCAGGAGGAGAAATTCTGAAAAATAGTTTTCAAAATTCCACTTGTAATTATCAAACTATAATAGATGTGTAAAATATGAGAATTTATTTTGTATATAATATTTTTATAAAGAAAAAACTCTCTCAGTCTACTTAAATTCATCTCCATATTTCTGGAATATGTGTCGTAAAAATATGTCTCAAATAGGAAATCATGAAAACTGAAAAAATAGGGCTCAAAGATTCTTTAGAATATCCCAATCTGTGACACATGGGTGAAAAATGGAAGAGGTTAATGTTCATGGGTACGTTATTGACAATAACCTCCTTTAGATTTTGAAAATTCATCATGGTTCACTCAGAAATCCTCCTGGAAGTCAGCTGGTAAAAAATACCAGTTCAACACTCTTAGAACATAGTTTTCACAACACATTCCATAGCGCATTTCATAGTGCCAAGTGCTATGAAATGTCGTGTAGTTGTCTAATTTGTACAGTTTGAGACCAGAATACCCAAAAAATTTAGCCAAATGTGTATAAGCCTATATATGCCTCTAGATAGGGTGTAATCATGATACTTTCCACAAAACTTAAAAAATGCATGGATGACCTTTCTTCAAAATTGAGGGCCTTTTAGCCACTCCATCTCATTGCTTGAGGCTAGCACTTCTCCTTGTTGCAGCTTGAGATAGCACATTAATATTTCTTTGATATAATGAAAAAACAATTGTATGGATTAATAAAAGGAAGAAAACCCTTCAGGGAAAAGGATATGCAGGGAAGCAACAAATGTCAAAGTTTTCAAACTAACATTTCACCATCATGCAGGGTCATCGTCATTAAAATCAACAAGGCTCTTTAAAATTTCATCATAGATAGATTTGAAATTTGAAATATCAATTGAAACTATACAGGAAAAGAGATAATGTAGGCTATGTGATCATAGGATAATGATCTTAGTTTGACACAGGTTCGTAGCGCTAGAACATGGGATCTATGGCACAATTAGTAACAAATTATGTAGCAAAAACAAGAAGGCCCAAGAAATAGATAGGCATGAAAACTCTGATAGCAGGATTTATTCAATTGCAATGGAATAGGATGAAAAACTGAATATATGCTAATAAGAGTAAAGGGCTCTGTTGGTAAATGGATCCACAATTCACAGCACTAAGTGTTACGGAAATTTAGCAGAGCCTTAAATTGATCTTCAACAGAGATAAGACTATTCAAGGAGTTCCTGGAGACAACGAATTGACTATATATGTGCTTCAGATAGCATGAAACTTCCTACAACCATTCTAATCTTCAATTCCTGTTTTTCATATAGTTTGTAGCATAATCCACAATGCTTTTCTGGACTAGGAGTTTATGTAGCGCTGAACTAGGAGTAGAATTCAAATCTTTGATAAAACAGTTAGAGAGAATTAATGACCAAATATCAATCATTCCCTTTGAAAACATGGATGCTTAAAACAATGAAATGACATGACATCAACTTCATAATTGAAATGATGATGAAGAGAGAGGGTGTACAAAATATGTGCTACGAAAACTACTAGTGAGTTGGCAGCGTACTAAAATGGATTTGATTTGACTCTTTAATGGGTAAAGGGGTAGAGTGGAGGGTTTCAAGCGCATAATGGAGGTAGAGACATGTTATACTAGTGGTGGCATGGGGATGGTAGTGATGGCTGCCTAATCATGTGATGAACCAAGGGTATAAACCAAAGGAAATGAACCAAGGTTATAAACCACATGAAATGAACCAAGGGTAGAAACCATAGGTTTGGGTCAAATGTATGGACCAAACTCCAATATTTCATTTATTTTAGCTAACCTAAGAAAACCATAAGAAGGAAATCAAAAGCAAACTTAAAAAGACTAAGGGATAAAAATTTTAAAAACCTAAGGATGAATTGACCCATAACAACTGCATGTGACCCTTAACAACTTCATGTCATAACACTTCCTACCTCTACTCCTCCTCTCCCTACATGACACCTATCCCCACATCTTATATATGTTATTCATGTAACCCTTCCCCCATGACTGTTAGATTGTTAGAAGTCCCTTAACGGTCCCGCACCCTAACATATATCCCTGCACATATAAAAACCCCCCTATCCCTCCACCCATTACAATATTTTTTGACTGGGAACCCGTGAAGACTGAGAAATTTTTATCAAAGCTTCCTGTCAGACTACCATCACCCTCAATTATCTTCAACTGCAAGTTAATTTCCCGGTGAAGTTATTCAAAGGGATAGATGGAAAATAAATTAGTATGAGAGGATAGTAAGCAGATTTTGTGGAGATAGTTTCAACCTCGTTCTAGATTTCATGGGCATGAAGACACCTAGTAGCAAAAGATCAACAATCAATGAACCAATTCCATATTTCAATGCATGATACTTGCAGTAAATTCAAGATTTCCAACAGATAAATTAGAGATATTATTTTATCTTTAAGTTTATTATGTAGAATTTTCCATAAATAGCCATGGTCAGTGACAATTCACTTAAAAGTTTGAACAAAATATCATAAATATTATATTTCAAAAATATATACATGTTTGTAATAAATTTTATTCAGATTTTTCCATAAAATGTTGGAGAATATTTTGTAAATCAGTTCCTTTTTGGAATTTGATATTAGTTTAACAGAAAGTCTATAAATATGTTGTAATAAGACTTATAAGTGGTTGGGACTTGTTTTGAAGGATAGGACTAGTATTGTAAAGCATCCCACAGAGACACCATTGATCAGATTTTCTAGTAATACAATGCAATTATTACAGATGCTTGTGTCAACTTTATTGGTGAAGTGCATTTTTCCCTGTTAATTTGTTTTCTTCTGTTGTCACTATTGTTTCCTAAATTTTGAATTATTCTAAGAAGATAAAGGACATAATTTTTTTAAATGTACACTCTGTCTCAGGATTAATAATAATTTTTGTGTTTTCCACTGAAGATTAGAATCATAATTCTTAATTGCTTTGTTTTTTATTGGATTTCTATACCTTTTCATCTCCTCCATACCTTAAATATTTGAGGATCCAGTGAATTTCCCTACCCTTCCCTACAATATTATCCTATTAAAACTTGTATTTTATCAATTCAAAACTGTGAATCCATTTTCCCAATGGCCTATGTTTATTGTTCCAACCAAACAATTCAAATCAAACAAACAAACCCTAAACTATCATAACTAGCCTAATATTTTAATATAAACAAATGTGAATCTTACAAAGAGATCCCTCTCTAAAGCTGGCAGGGATAGATCCGAGCTTCCAAAGTGGTTTTGTGGTTACCTCTGCCATTTCTTTCATAACCTTAATAAATTACAGAGCGATAACATGATAAATAGTCCGAGGCACATAAATACGCACTACACAGAATGTACATGTGCATACATATGCACTATGCATGCCATACTGGGTACATACAATTCATACATTCGTGGGTATAGGGTCATACAATAGAGGCATATGTGTTGGGATATAGGTGTTGTCTCTTTTCTTAGTGGGCATATTTTCCCAGTTTGGGAGCCCTTGTAAGATTTGATATTATTTTAATGAGAAGATGATTTGAAGGGTAGAAATTTTTATGTGCATGTGTGAAATTTGGTTTCCAATTTCTTCCACTAATTTGTTTATTTCCAATTAATTGTTTAGTTAGTATGTCTTATTATGTGATATGCAAACTTAATTTTCAACAAGGAAATCACAAGGAAATAATTTATCGAGGCACTGAATCAAAAAATTAACATGCTATCATAGATTTCACTTAGAGAGAGAGAGAGAGGCCAATTTTAGGTTATACAACAATGTACAATAACAATTCTATTAGCTTTGATTTGTGGCAGTGGGTGTTTAAAGGACCAAACATAGATCCACATTAGTTTGCACCAAATGTATCAAATCTGTATGGATATCTTAGTAGATATATAAACCAACAATAAATTATTGTGTATTCTTGAAGGAATAAGCACACAATAGTTGATTTTGTTCAGATCTAGAAATGGAAGCAACCAGTCTCAGGTTTGAAGATAGGTTGGATGAAGAGACTAAATTCTTGTCCTGGAGGTGAGGGTAACCTTGATTTTGAAGGAACATGACCTTTGGGATATTTTAGAAAAGGTTTTTATTATACTACCAAATGTAGCAATCAATGTGGCTTGTGGAAAGAAGGAAATCAAATCCTAGAGAGTGATTATGGACTCCCTAAAGGATCATTTGATCCCTCACTTGGTAGAGAAGCAGTCTTCCAGAGAGAAGTTCAAGGCTCTAGTGAATTTCTTCAAGAGTGAAAACATGAAAAAGAATATGATATTGAGGAACAATCTTAGATCCATCCAGAGGTCAATATCAAACAATGTTGCCAACTATCTAATAAACATCACATAGATCTTTCATTATATTGTAATTGTTGGGGAGAAAGTGGATGATGTAGAACTTATAAATGTGGCATTGAATGGTTTTACTAAGTCATGGGATTTTGTGCTTGGGATAAACTTACTAATTGGGAGAGTTTTGGGGATTATTTCATCTAGTAAGAGACTCAGGAGGATTCTAAAGTCAATAGAAAAGGGGATGGAGAGGTAAAACTGGTGCTGGTCAGTTAGGAAAAGAAGGGAAAAGGAAAGGGTTCCAAGGGTAATAGTGAGGGAGAAACCCCATAGTTTGGGAAGAAGAGGGACTTAAGTAAGATCAAGTATTTTGTATGCCAAAAGAGTGGTCATTTTACATCTTAGTATCTAGAGAATAAGGGTAAGAGTAAATTGTTGTACGTAGCAGTAGCGGTGGAGACTTGGTTGGATGAGTTTGATGCGAAGTTTGAGGACTTTGCACTAGTATCTTACCTTTCCACCATCACAATAATTAGGAGTGCATGGTACTTGGACAATGGTGCATCACATCACATGAAATAATCATGGGATTTATTCAAGATTTTTATGGATAAGGACTAAGGGATCCATGTGGAGCTTGGTGAGGATGTGAAGTATGCAATGAAGGGGGAGGAAACAATTGTGTTCCATCTTGAGTCAGGTAGTTTGTTGGAGGCCCAAAATGTGCTACATGTACCAAGACCAAGGAATAAGTTTATCTAGTATCAATTAATATTGAGGACATGGGTTTTGTTGTCATGTTCAAGAAAGGGAAAGTACTCATATGTCTAGAGAGATCTATCCCTGATAGAACAATGAGAATTGGGGTTAGAGAGGGAAATATATATAGGTTACATGGAAATCATATTTAGGAATTGGTACATGACAATGAAAACCTATGTGAGTTATGGCACAAGAGGATGGGACACCTACATTACATGGATTTGTCAATTTACAGGGATATTGTCACTATTGTCCTATATTTTGGTGTTGATAAGTAGGGGATGTGCATAGGGTGTGCACTTGGATAGAATTCTAAGGATGATTTTCCAAGAAATGAGAGTAGTTAAAATGGGATATTGGATCTTATACATTTAGTTGTGAGTAGACAAATGTTAATGGAATCAATGTAGGTAAAACTATATTATGTGACACTTATTGATGACTTTTCTGGGAAAACATAGAGGAATACAGTCATGGTTATATATTTTAAGTTCAAAAAGAACTTGGAATATAAGAAGAATATAGTCGTGATTAGAGGAATAAATTCATGATTAGAAATTTTAAGTTCAAATATAAATTGGAATCTAAGAAGTCTCATGAGTTCCCACAAGTGGTAGAGTACGAGGAGCAAGAGGATCCGAAGGGAGAGTATAATTCATAATATTTTAGTTCATGGAGTCAACCTTCAAGTGTGGAGGAAGATTCATTATCTAATTCCAGTTTTGTCAGGAGACCCAGATGGTTTGTATCTCGGAAAGGTACTTATGCACAGGTCTAGTGTCGTACATATGGAAGTTTTCCATAGGACCTTTCAAAAACTTTGGAAATTCAATTTAATTAAAGGAATTATTAAATTGAATTTTTTTAACTATTGAGATAGGAAAATTTTAATAAATAATTTAATTATGTTAGTGATTTAGACTTAATCTCAACCATTGATATCAAGTGAGGTGAGATATAATCTCAACTGTCAATAAATTTGGAGATTAGGGTTAGGGATTCAAATCAATGTTATAAAAGGAAGCCTAGGTGAGAGCATAAAACACACATAAGAAATACAAGTAAATGTTGAGATTCATTGACTCATAAGGAGAGAAAGAGAAGGAATTTTTGTGAAAATCCTAAAGGGAAGAGAGTAAGTGGGAATAAACAAAGAGATAGAGCAGCTAAGATAGATTTTAGCAGCATATCTAAGCTATAGGTACATGAAACACAAATCCATGGTTATCACAATACATGCTAAATAGATAGCTCAGGGTGTATAAATACACCTCAGATAGATAGTGGAGGACACGTACATACATATCAGACTCATAGTCGAGGGTGAATACATACACGTTGTACATAAAAAACATGCACATACATATGCATTGTTTAGATTGTACTAAATACGTACACAAGGATATAATTCAGTATTTAGGTTGTACCGGATGCATACGATTTTTGTAGGCCGCATGTATAGGTCTTTGTTTTAGAGATAGAGGTGTTGGGTTGAAGGTGTTGGATGTAGTTTTGTCTATTTTCTTAGTGGGAAGATTTTTCCCATTTTGGGAGGCCTTGTAATATTTGATATTATTTTAATGAGAAGTTGATTTGAAAGGTAGGAATTTTGGCGTGCATGTGTTCAATTTGGTTTCTAGTTGTTTCCACTGATTTTTTTATTTCCAATTAATTATTCAATTAGTATATTTTATTCTTTGAGCTGCAAATTTAGTTTTCAACAAGGAAATCACAAGGAAATAATTTATCTAGGAACTAAATTAAAAACTTAACAGTAATCAATTGTAGGTGATATTTAAAGCATGCTTATGAACTCATTAGTTCTTCCCTTATTATATTTGATGACCATATGAAACTTGTAGAGAAACCCCATCCAATTGTAATGTCTAGTTTGTTGAAGCTTACTTTGGGCCTACAAATACTACAATGGTTGGTGATCTGTGTGGATAATGGTTTCCTTTACCATTAGATAGTGCTTCCTTTTCTTAACATATTGAAATAGGGCATAGAGTTCCTTATCATATGTATGGTAGGTCAGGACTTCCCCATAAAACATCTTAGAATAATAACACATCGACTTAACTCCCTTCATCAAGGATGCTCCCATAGAATATCCAATTTCATATTTCTCCACCTTGAAATGATTTTAGAAGTAAGGAAATGTGATAATTTGTGATTGATTGATCATCCATTTCATCTCATAAAAATGTTTTTTCTCACTCTTTCCCCACTATAAAATTGTTCCACTAATTGTTATGGAATGTAAAGGTGTAGCTACGACTAAAAGGGATGCTATGAATTTTTGTAGGTATTTTTCTACCTGAGCTAAGATCCTAACTTTAGTGACATTAGTACGAACTAGAAACTTTGTTATGGCATTCATATTCATGGGATTTATATCAATTTCCCTTGCACCAATCACATAGCCTAAATACACTAATTATTGTTGAGAAAAAAACCATTTCTTAAGGTTATCCAGTAGATGATTCTTTTTAAGTGTCTTGAACACCTGAATTATATGTGATATGCACTCCTCCCAAGTAATTATATAAACCAATATGTCATCCCAATACATTATTACAAATGAATCTAAATAGGGTCACAATACATCATTCATCAATCCCATAAATGTAGATAGGGCATTAATTAAACCAAAAGGCATGAATAGCCATTCAAAAATACATTTCCTTGTCTTGAAAGAAGTCTTCAAAGAGTCTTATTATTTAATGCATACCCAACCATATCCCAATTTGAGATCCAACATGGTGAAGTACTTGGTGTGTTGTAACTGATCTAACAAATCATTGATCATAGGAACAAGGTATCAATTCTTGAGTGTGATTTTGTTCAAATATTTGTAGTTGATACACATTTTCCATGTTCCATACTTCTTGGGTACTATGATGATAGTTGAACCTGAAAGTGAGGTTCTTAGTCAATTTAGTCCTTGCTCCAATAAGTGCTACAACTATTTTTCCACTTCTTATACTTCTCAAATAGATTATCTATACAACCCAATATTTGGTAATGGGGAGTAATTAAACAACTCTATCTCATGCTCCACTTCCCTCTTAGGAATAAACCCTTTAATATCCTAGAAAACCCCTTTGTATGCCCGAAAAAAATCCTCCAACTATTTTTTATTCTCTTTGGTATGTCCCTGATCCAAATTTAATGAGTAGAATGAAATGAATACATATTAATATTATTATTAACACAGAGACACGATGAAAAATAACAAAGATACAATAAAATTGGATTCTATTCAATAAATAAATATGATGAAACTGTAAAATGCAGACTGGAAACAAGCTTGCTAGAATGGTGGCATCTTATCTCTGAGAAGAGATGTGGTGACTATGCTCATTCACAAGAAGATGAGTATAATGAGACTCTAGAATTCTCTTTAACAATAAACATGAATGCCAAAACCATATACATATAAAAAACTAACCCTAGGATATAAAGCACCAAAAGTCATGTGGTCCCCATTCGGGTAAGTTGGTACATCAACTTCCCAGGGTCGTAACTTTTTCATATGATCTTCGCTTTAGGTGCACGATATATAGTTGAAAAGGTATATTGAAGGAATAAACATTAGGCCATAAAAATATGATGATGTCTATAGTTTGACTGTGGTGAGTCCTGGAAACATTGTTTAAGGCCTCAAAACAACCCCGAAAGTTCAGGACCTGAAAAGTAGGAAAAAAACTGCTAAACTGAAAAATTGCCAAGATGAGCCAGTTGGAATAGGTGGGTGGCCACTGATATCCACCATGGCCACCAATATCCACCTAGATTAGTGCCTTCAAGGATGGCTTTATTCTTTTTTATTCCTCTCTTGGATAATATTTCTCTCTTAATAAAACCAATGCATACTTCTTACTAAAACTAATCAACTTTTTGTCTTTGTTGGAATTTACTAGTGATATCTTCAATTTACCTTTATCTGCATTGATTATGTAATAATTTCCATATTTGATAACATGGTATTGGTTTTCTTTTCACATGAATATCGCACCACTCATATACATGTAGGGGATTCTAAACACTAGAATACACATGTCAAGGGGTGATACATCTAACTCCACTTCATCAATAAAATATACACTAATAGAAAACTTGATCTAACACTATTTAGTGACTCTGATATTTGCATCATGATTCACCCATCCTAATGGATTTAGGATTGCATGATCATGAACCTTCATCCTAATATTTTTAACTATATCATCAGTGATGAGGTTGTCCCATGAACCATAATTGAATAGAGTGTCCACCTTGGTCTTGTTTACCTATACATTAATGTGGAAGAGTTTAGTCATCTCCTTATCTTCCTTATGAAGTCTACTTAGATTCCCCTCCTTGGAAACATCTTGGTGGTATTTCTATTTAGAACCACTTGGGTACCTTTTGTTATGGTGTATTTTCTCTAGGTATTGTTCTTGTACACATGCCTCATCAACAATCCTTGGTTTGAAGAGGATCACTTGCTTTCACAAATGACTGTGTAGACCCTCTAGATACCCAACATGATTTCTATATTCCAAAACTTGGTAGTGTAATATTTCACACTCTACCCCTACCTCTACCTAAAGCCATGCCAACGGATCCACTGGTCCTCCACATAACCAATAGGGTAAATATGGAACTTGATAATGACTTTAAATTCCTCCTACTTGGTTATCGATGGATCATTGTCTATCCTAAGTGTCTCCATGTGGATTTTCCACCAGGTTAGTGCATGGCCCTCTAGTTTCAATCAGGAAAATGATTTTTTTTTCTCTTCATTTATACTATGGACATGTTGATCTCTTTTCCAATTAGGGACAATATTCAACCTCCTATGGTATTCTTTTAAAGAATTATCAATATTCCTTCTATGTTTTTATATAGGTGTTACTCCTCTTTCTCACTTAGACTTTCAATATAAATTTTCAAACAATAGGATTTAGAATTCATATGATCTACACATGTGAGTGGAATAGGTGATAAAGTAACTAAATAGTTAGAAAATAAATTATAGTATAAAAATAATAGCCTCACATAAACATAATAGCTACATCCATTCCATCACATCCATTCATTCAAGTAATGAGAAAAATATTCTAAGCAAGACTCATAGATATAAAATAATATTGATGGCCAATAAATTTAGAGAGATTTAAATGATTTCATTCATTTAAAATCACAATATGCATAGGGGAAACATACATGAGATACCATGCATATATAAATATTGAAACTGCAAATGTTTTGAACTCCTTGAATAACTCTCTACTATAGTAAAACATATTACAAATTGATGTTCAAGTTTGAATAAAGTGCTTTCCTATCAAGAAACACAATATTTGTGATATTTAATGATTAAAGGAAATTTATTCATCCAAATGGACTATGATGGGGCTCCTGTGGACCAAATAAAATAATAGTGGTAACAAAAATAGTAGAAGAATAATGGATGGATGCATGTATCTCTCTGTAATGATCTCCTTTTTTCATTAGGGTATTCATATATATATCTGGGTCGTCAAACCTTTCTTGTATAACCACTTCTTGGTAGTTATTATGGATTAACTATTTTTGTTAACTCTCTTTTGAGCCACTCCTCAATGTACTCCTTCATCGACAGAACCATGATGTATTTATTAACGCAAAGGGAGCACCTATTGAGCACATTGAATATCTATTATTGTGTACGGTTTATTGTAGGTACTCATTGATACATCTGAAGTTATGCAAGTTTGAGGTAGCAAGAAGGGTTTACAGTGAAAGTTTTGGAGTTGCAAAATTACTAAAAAAACCCTAGTTTTTTAGGCGTACACGAGTTGCAGTGGAAGAGGTTGCATACGTATGTGGGATAGTAGTATAAAAGGGAGCATATAGTTGGAAAATCCATGAAATCTTGAGTTGTTGAGGGTGTCAGGTTCTCATAGTTTGAAAGCAAGTTCCCACGAAGGTCTATAATGATCAGGTATAGCAGATCTATATACAAGTTCAAAAGGTATGTCATATTCCTATGTGTAGCTGGATATTGTTGTCTATATGAGATAGGTTATGGGAGTTTGAGGATTTATCCTAGAGATGATGTTGGTTGTATGGCACTTATTTTATGAGGTAGATCTATAGAAATACAATGATGGTATGTCTGGTAGTTATCATTGGTACACCTTGTTGGTTTGAATGTTGAGGCATATCTTGTTTTGTGGTACATGGTTGATGGATTTTGGTTGTGAAGTGGTTTTGAAGTGGTTGTGAAGTTGTTTGTTTAGTGTGAAGATTCATATCAGTGAGGGTTTGATATCTAGTCTATGTCAGGGTTATTACACTTGATCATGATTGTATACACATGAATGGAACATCATTAGAGAGACATAGATGCACTTGGTTAAGGGATATGTATGATGATGTATGTATAAGGAAACAATATAGATTGGACACAGTGAAAGGTTACAGGTTGATGTGACAAGGGAAACAAAGAGTTTGAGGTTTAGAAAGGTAAAAAATTTAGCTTTCTAAAGGTGTACACACACTGCATTATAGACAGACCACATACATGCATAGACTGTAGAAAATATAGGTAGCGTACATATACGATATGCAACATACAAAGGTCACGTACCTATAGTAATTGTTTCTTAAAGGTGGAATTCTAGTACATGATTGATTACATGATATTGGTACATGTTGGTTACAGGTTGTTGGCATAGATTGGCACAGGTTTATAGTGGTATATCGCATAGGGAAAGTGTGGTATTGGTTTCATCATTTGACACCTGTATTTTAGGGCGAAAGGATGGGGCAAGGAAAGGGGGTTTTATCTTCCTTTCATTTGGTTCCATAGAATCAAGGATTTGGAGCTTCCTTCAGGTTGGAGCTTGCTGGAGAAGAAAATTTTGAGAGTGAAGCACAGTAAGAAAGGAAGAATGGAAAAAAGGAAGTAGTGTGTGCTATGTTGGACTAACCGCCACACCTCTCGTGAACTAAGGGTGTTGGACTAACCGCCACACCTCTCATGGACTAACCACCATGATGGAAACATGGGACTAACCTCCCACCCAAGGTGATGTTTCTGATTTGGAAGTTTACTTACACCTGCGGGTTTTGGTGTAATGGAAAATCTTAACATGGTATCAGAGCCTTGGCCCAGGTTCAATTCCCTTGAGTTACGTCGGAGGGGGGGTGTTGGACTAACCGCCGCACCTCTCGTGAAATAGAGGTGTTGGACTAACCGCCACACCTCTCATGGACTAACTGCCATGCTGGAAACATGGGACTAACCACCCACCCAAGGTGATGTTGTTGATTTGGAAGTTTACTAACACCTGCGGGTTTTGGTGTAATGGAAAATCTTAACACTATCTTCCTTTCATTTGGTTCCATAGAATCAGGGATTTGGAGCTTCCTTCAAATTGGATCTTGCTGGAGAAGAAAATTTTGAGAGTGAAGCACAGTAAGAAAGGAAGAATGGAAAAAAGGAAGTAGTGTGTGCTATAAAAGAAGGAAGACCAGCACGACAAAGGGAAAAGGAAGCATCTCTCTAGGAAAGAAGGAAGATCAATGCAAGGAATGGTTGAATCGAAGACCAACCACACGAAAGGAAATTATAAAGTGGACAAGTGGAGTCCACTTAGAGTTAGGTGTTTTTTCAATGTAAGTGTTTTAACCCATGTTTTGTACTATCAATAAAGGATGTAAGAGTGAGATAGGAGGTATATTAGAACTAATATGCAGAGATCCTATTTTGGAGAACCTTTTTGAGTCTTAGTCATAGTAATAGGTTTTGGGTAAGAGTTGTTGTTGTCCCTTGACCAATTTTTGGATATCCTTGGTCATATTTGACCTCTTTTGGGACTTCGACAGGCTGGTCGAAGGCAGAGCTCAAGTCAAAGAAGAGATTGCAGGATCTTGGTGCCTTTTTAGGGTAGTTTTTGGGATTAGGGTTTATGTAACGGGTATGGGATATCAACCCATGGGTTTACCCATGTTTAGGAACATTTTGTAATGTATAAATAGAAATCTAGGTGATGTAAGCAGGTGGTCCTAAGTTTAATGAGGCCAGTGTGCTAAGTGTGAGACCTATGTGTGTAATGAGGTGAATGTGCTAAGTGTGAATAGTTGTGGATTCTTTGTGCATGCTATGTGTTAAGAACTCGCAGAGCTAAGTGAAAGTTATTGAAAGAAGGCTTTGTGCTTAAACCTAGCTCAGGGAAGGAGGATCTGATGAGGTGCACGCAGATCTCCTATCCTATGCGAAGTGGGTTCTGGTGGCTCTGTGCTCGTAGAAGATTGACAGAAGATAATAAAAAAGAGAAGAGTTGGTGGATGTAGCCCCATGCTGGGGTGAACCACATATATCATGTGTTATGGTTTCTTTGTGCACTTGATGTGATTTATGCTTAGTGTTGTTATATTTATGTATGTTAGAAGCATTTGATATAATAGCTTAGTGCTTAGTGATATGAGTAAATGCTAGATCTGATATGTTTTCTTATGCTAAGTTCTTATATGTGTTGGATCTGGTAGAATATCGTGTTTTTCTGTAATTAGGGTTTGGATCTATGATGTGAATAAGGGTTAATTATTGATGAGTGTTAACTACTAGGTTCTTTCTTAAGTGGTATAATCACAAATCTATGTTCCAGCAAGGTTGCAGACATTTGAGTCCTGCAACCACCCCTGCCTCTACCTCAAGTGAGACTTCATCTAATTCCCAGGTGTTGTTGAATGTGTCGGTAGTTAGGGTTTTGTTGGTGCGTTGTTGAAGCGTTTAACCTTGGGTATGACCCTGTGTGCCAACAAATGGTTCTGTTGTCAGGAGATGCCAGAAGGTGTGACCTTCCCTGACATTGAGTCGTTCGAGCCAGTAGCTGTGAATTTCACCACGCTCTGGTATCCAAGCGATATGGTGAAACAATGATAGTCGAACGCAGTATTCCATACCTACTACCTACAACTAAAGAGGGATATTGAGTCTTTCCCTCGTATGACATCGAACACCCTGGACAGGTTCAAGCCCCTTATGAATTTTCGTGTAGATAGGCACTTTATTTATATTACTGCACACATAGATGAAACTAAAGAAGATCTTTAGTCCTACTATAAGATCACAAAGGAGGATCTAGAAGAAATCACTAAGGAATGGCCCACAGAGTTCCTTATACTAGTTGACCAGGAAGAATTGTCCCACCCCAACCTCATTGGAAGTCCGGTGGTTACTCACCAAGAGTATGATGTACCTAATAGTAGCAGGAAGAAAAAGAAGAAATATGTTCAGGAAATACAAAACACATCAGAAGAGATTGCATCAGATTCAACTAGTAGAGGAGGAGATGAAGAAGTGGAAAAAGAAGAGAAAGAAGGGGAAGAAGACAAACATAAGAAAGGAGAAGTAACATCGCCTATGAACTCCCTTGAAGAGTAAGAGACACCCAATAAAATAAAGGTTTCCCCCACGAAACCTACATCACGGAAGAAGTCCAAAGAAAGTAAGCTGAAGCTGCAAACTATACTCACGGTCGATGAATTTGACTTCATTATTGTTGCTGTATCAGATGCCTTAGAAGATATTTTGCAGAGAAATGAAGCCAAAAATGAAGCCATGTATGATAGAATTGAGACAGAGCTGAGAGGATTACAGAAAACCCTTCACTCTAGTCGCGTAGTGCCCACTACACCCATGCCACAAGAAGAACCAGAGTTGTGAGATGAGCCTTCCCAACTCCACAGAATAGCTGACATGACTGAAGCTCACCTTCGTCGTGTGTAGGAAGAAAAAGAATAGGCCATAGTGGCCCTGAAGAAAGCACAATAGGAAATCATAGAGAAACGTCGAGTTGCACAGCAAAAGAAGGTTGTTGAAGAGATTCTAATAGACCTCATGGCTGAGAAGGTGATGTCTGTAGGCATCCAAGCCTCATCAATGCAAGAAGTGAAAGTGTCCCTGTTGAATTCTCATGGATTTGGACCATGACGAGCTGCAACTGAGAAAAGAACCAAGCATTGTGATGACTTGGTGAATGCGAAGCTAATTCCATCCATCCTACCTGACTACATGCCACCCCTAGTTGGTGTGGTGAGTTGTGACAATGTCCTGAGGGACTTCAACTACACAGTCAACACTGCATACCTTCCGAAGGGAATATAAGAAGTCAGACTGCAGTTGGAGAGGATTCCAACCTTGAAGATCAATGACTATAACTTAGGAGACCAAAAGATATTTGGCATGCTTTCACCTCACGGATATTTGACCAAGACCAAGGGGAGGAAGTCAAAGATCATCCCCTAGCCGTGGACTATGGACATCACGAGGTCCATTATCCTGAACGTGATGAAGATACCACATTTTGGAAGGCACCAGGAGGTTAATGTGTCTTTAAAGCTCCTGTTGTCATGCTTCCATGGAGGGTATCTATGGTTAGACATACGCATCACCGTCGATACGGTGTTGATCCATAGGATCAACAGATTGAGCATGCAGGGACCAGACCAGCAAGAATTTTATCCAAGGAAGGCTGCAGGCCACACCGTGGCGCAAAATATCAAAGACATCTATGACGTTGTAGATAAAGGGACGCAAGGCTACAAGGTATCCACCATTCATAATGGCACAGTGCAACTTTCTTTTCAAATTATTGTTGGTAAGCTAGTAAGAAAGAAAAAACCCATGTAATTCACAGGAAAATGCATGGAAGGACTACAGATGAACTGGGCCAGTTACCTAGTCAATCAGTTAGAACTGGACTGTCACGAAGCTCGGGATCAGGGCTATGATTTCCATTTTAGCTGGCTACTGATCCTCATCGCATTCACTACTTGGGAGATGCCGAAAGGTGTGACCTTCCCTGACATTGAGTCGTTCACGCCACTAGCTATGAAGTTCACCACGCTTTGGTATTTGAGCGATATGGGGAAACAATGGTAGTCAAACGCAGTATTCCATACCTACTACCCATAGATGAAGAGGGATATTGAGTCTTTCTCTCATATGACAATGAACACCCTGGACAGGTTCAGGCCCTTTATGAATTTTCACACAGATCAACATTTTATTTATATTAATGCATGCACAGACGAAAGTAAAAAAGAGCTTCAGTCCTACTATAAGCTCATAGAGGAGCACCTAAAAGAAATCACTAAGGAATGGCCCACAAAGTTCCTTATACCAGTTGACGAGGCAGAACTGTCTGAACCCAACCTCATTGAAAGTTTGGTAGTTACTCTTGAAGAGTATGATGCACCCAGCAGTAGCAGGAATAAAAATAAGGATGATGTACAAGAAATACACATCACATTAGAAGATACTGCATCAGATTCACCTAGTGGAGGAAGAGATGATGAAGTGGAAAAAGAAGAGAAAGAAGGGGAATAAGACAAGGCAAAGTAACACTTCCTAGTAACCCCCTTGAAGAGATAGAGACATCCAAGAAAATAAAGGTTTCTCCAATGAAACCTATATCGTGGAAGAAGTCCAAATCCAGTAAGTCGAAGTTACATATTGTGCTCATGGTCAATGACTTCGACTTCATTATCAGAGTTGTATCAGATGCCTCGAAAGATGTTTTGCAGAGAAATGAAGCCAAACATGAAACCATATATGGAAGGATTGAAGTAGAGCTAAGAGGTGTACATGAATCCCTTCACTTCGGTCGTGGAGTGTCCATTGTGCCCCCACCACCAGAAGAACCAGATTTGAGAGATAAGCTTGCCCAAATCCGTAGAATAGTTGATGCAACCAAATCTTCCCTTCATCACATGAAGGAAGAAAAAGAACATGCCACAATGGCTCTGAAGCAAGCACAATATGAAATCATAGAGAAATGTTGAGTTGCACAGTAGGAGAAGGACGACCTCCAAACCAAGTTTGAAGAAAATAAAGTGCAAAGCCAATAGGAGAAAGAACAACTGCTCGTGGAGAAGATCAGAGTTAAATAATAAGTCAACAGAGAACTTTGCTCTGTGACAGGCTTGGACTAGATAGAATAAGACTCGATAGTGAATCAAGTGGTGAAGATTGCAGAAGCCACTCAACAGCTTCAACAGAGAATATCAAAACTAGAGATACAAATAGTGCTAAGCAATCTATAGGAAGTGTGAGACCAGAGAAAAGAAACTTCCTGGAGCATAGTTGAAAGGATCAAAGCATTAGCCGTGGAATGTAAATAGCTAAGAATTCAAAGTGCGTAGACTTATGAGCACCTTACCAAGGACCCTGAACTCAAAAAACTGGAGTCACAACTCGAGGAAGCAAAGCATCAAGAAGTAGTAGTACAATTATAGTTGAAACTCCTATCAGTAGTTCAAGGGATGAAAATATACCAAGAATAGTGCACGACTCAGCAACAAGTCCATACCATACAAACAAAAGTCATGGAAGTGACTCAGAAGATCCAGCCAGTGTAGGATGCAACTTTCCTACCTTTTGAGGAGATTGAAGGTCGAGGAGAATATCTAGAACAAGTAGTCACTTCGATAGAACAACGCTTATAAGGACCTGTGAACAAGGGATTTATTCAAGAGTTTGTCGAGTAGGAGGCCTTGGTGCAACAACAAGTTGAAGCATCTCGAGCCAAGCTCGAGGCTTTTGAGGAAGATTTACCTAGACCAGAGTGACTCAGGATGAGTCACAGGTAAGTGTTGGGGGCCTATTGGCCCTTGACCAATTTTTGGAGATCCTTGGTCATTTTTTACCTCTTTTGGGACTTCGACAGTGATCTAAAAATGATGAAGACTTGTATTCTTGAAAATATTTGCAAGTTTTAATTCATGTGTTCTTATGAAAATGGATCAATTTTGCAAACACAAATTTTATAGAAATGACATATTCAAGATGCATATAAACAACAACAAATAACATGAATAGAAAACACATAACACAACAAATGATAAAGGAGTTCACCCCTCTCTTGGGCTACATCTCCTGGTCCAGCTTCCAATGGATCTTTTGTATTATTTTATCAAAGTGATAAAATATGTGCTTTACAATGCTCAAAATTCCAAATAGATGGCTCCAATGGATTCAAAACATCCAAAAACCCCTAACTGAGCTTTTTTGACACCTCATTTGGCCAAAAATTGAAGAAGATAGGCTTCCTGGAAGTTTCCCCCTTCAAACTTGTTGTCTCTGGATTGCCAAAATGCACCCTTGCTTCCTCAACCTAGCCCCCATGCGCATTTATGTGTTAAAACTCAACACCGAGCACAACCGTACAAACGATGTGAACTGTAGGATGGTTACACACCTAGCCCCTAACCGCCTAGGACCATGGGCATGTGAAGCACCATATAACCACACACTCATACGAAAAGGGGCTATGTTTAAACATATGGTAAATGGTCGGAGGAACGCGCTAGTGGTTCTATACACATACACATATGACCGGGAGCTGGGGCTAAGCCCCGGCTCGGACCACGTCCATTTCAAAACTATTCAAATTTAAATAATTTTTAAAAGGTTAAATGTTAAAAACCATGTGAGTGGTGCGTCGATTGAGAGGCCCTTCCCAAGGATTTACCCCTATGTGGAGGTCACAGGGTCGAATCCTTCCAACAACATAAATTTTAAACCAACACTAAGGTGACACGTGGTGGCCATTGATTGGGCCACATGTCAGCATTCCATTCGCCACCATTGCCACGTGTCATATGCCAACTTGTCCACACGACTGCCAATCAACACCTACCATGAGTCATACGACTCTGTCACATGTTTTATGGCTCTACCACGTGTCGTATGGTCTACCACGTCAGCATCCGTATAGATTGTATAGACTATATAGTTAGTACATTTTTTTTCCTGTTTGTCGTTTTGAACAGAACGTGATATCTCTCTCATATGACGTCCATTTGAACCCAAACGAGTTTTGTTGGGTTCGTGACGATGAGGCCTACTCTCCCATTCGATTTGAAGTGATTCTGAGAACTTTTAATTTTGAGCAAAATTTGATCCCTTGGATCACACCTCCCCATTGGAAAGCTTTTGGACCTCTAAAAGACTATTTTCAGTCTATCTGAAGATGAGGGTATAGTTCCCTCACATTTCCAACCTCAATCCACTTGGATTTTCTTGGATTTGTGCCTTTAAGACCAATTCGAAGATATTCCACATTTCCTTGTTTTGAAGTTCTCATTCTCTTGTCAAGGATTGTGTCTACATGCAGTTATGTAAGATATTCTGGGGAGAAATCATCTATAGAAGGAATCTGAACATGTTCTCCTTGATCATCAATCAAAGGAGTCTCATACAATTTCAAATTCTCAACATTAAGAACTGCATACATTTGCATATAAGGAGCCAAATCTAAATGGAAGGCACTATTACCAATCTTGTCAAGAATCTTGAAAGGACCATATCGAACTAGTTTCAGTTTTTTACCTTCTCCTTTGAGCCTCTCCTTACTAATGTAAAGCCAAACTTCATCTCCAACTTGGAAACTATGATCAAAACGATGCTTGTCATGTCTTGTCTTGTACTTGGCTTGACTCTTTTCCAACTGCTCTTGCACCATTTGATGTATTGACTTAATTTGTTCAATGAACTTTTCTGCCCTATCAATGTCATATTGACCATCAATAGAAATATCCTTCCCAAAGATAAAATCTAAAGGAGATTTGGGCAAATAGCCAAAACATGCTTCAAATGGCGATGTTTGAGTTGACAAGTGCTTAGCTTGATTGTAAGCATGTTGAACGTAGTGTAAATGCTCATCCCAAAGTTTAGGATGCTTGCTGCAATAACCATGAAGAAGATGCACCACTGTTCTATTTACCACTTCTATCTGACCATCGGTTTTCGGATGAAAAGATGTTCTCTTTTTCAGTTTGGTGTCCATGAGTGCCCATAAACTTGACGAAAAACTTCCAATAAATTGAGAATCTCGAACAGAAATAATGGATTAAGGCAATCCAAAATGTACCCAAACATTTTGAAAGAACATTTGTGTTGTTTGCTCAGCTGTAACTTGCTTCTTACAAGGCATCAAAATACACATTTTTCTAAATCGATCAACCACAGCATAAAGATAATCATGATTTCTTTTAGACATAGGTAGACCTCCTACAAAGTCCATAGAAATACTTTCCCAAGGATGAGAAGGAATCGGAAGTGGAGTATACAAACCCAAATTTTGATTGCTATATTTTCTTGTGGCACATAACGAACATCCTCAAACATATCTTGAAACACTTTCATTCATTTTAGGCCAATAGCAGTACCTTTGCAAATTAGCCACTGTCTTGCCTACATGAAAGTGACCAGCAATAAGAGAAGAATGGGCTTCTCTTATTATGTTGATTCTTTCACCTTGTGGAATAAATAGCTTGCTAAGATGATACAAAAGATTATCATGCACATGGTAATCCAATTCCTCAACATGCTTAGAATGACACAAAGTCTCATATACTTCTTTAAAATCAGCATCTAAAGCATATTGCTCAACATAACTCTCATGCATGATAGGACTATGCTTAAGAATAACTGAAGCACTAATAA